>ML976735.1:46726-116973 GCA_010015655.1 Bimuria novae-zelandiae CBS 107.79
CGACTACCTAGAACAGCATGGAGAGCCTATATTAATTGGCCTCTACGACAGCTCAAGGAGATTCTTCGTAGTAGGAAGGTAATTGGCTATACAAAGTTTACAAAGGAGCAATGCCTACAGAGGTTGTGGGACGACGATACCGAGTTCGCCGCATACCAGGATGCCCGCCAGCCGCCGCCGCCGCCACTACAGGAGATCTCTATAAACAAACCACCAAGGATAAAGACTATCGCGACAACAGACTGGGAGGAGCGAGAGCTTGCCCGGGGCAATACATTCACATCTACATTTGATTTGCAGTCATGGGTTGCCCTTGGCAAGAGCTCCCAGAGCTTCAACTCACAGGACTCTGCATACGCCTCACAGCCTGAACAACAACCTCAACACCAAGAGATATCTATACAGACGTCTTACCTGCAGTCTCAACAGCCTCAGTTTACTATATATGAGGACGCTGGCGCTGGGAGCGACGTTGACGCTGCTGGGTCTACAGACGATGAGGCGACATGCGGCAACATCCCTACATCGCCGCAACCTTATGTATCTCCACCACCACATATCTGATTTTTATGAAATTCAAAAGTCCTATAGATTTAGACCGTAGAATCAAGAAAATCCGAAAAGTATCAAAATCTATGGTGTTGTTGTGGAGATGCAGGCCACTGATCTATTTTGACGATGTTTGACGTTGCAAGCGTCTCAGCGCGATACCTCCTACGGTTACGTCGCCACCTGCAGCTAGCAGCTAGGCTATCTATTAATTGCAAAACTCTACGGTACGAGGAGCTCGTTTTTAGTGAGTTATATACCAAGGTATCTTCGAGGTGACAGTGCTGCACCACAACCATAATCTTTAATGATAATTTGTAACAGTCTAGGAGGTAAAAGAAACAATTTAAGGCTATTTTCCTATACATTTAATATTTTGTATTATTATATTAAAGATTTGTGGTGTGGTGCTGTTAGATAGAAATACCTTGGCTTATGACTCACTAAGAACGAGCTCCTCGTACGCGTCTTGGGGGCCTCGCCTGGCCTGGCTGGAGCTGTGTTGACTTGAACGTGAGGGTTGGCTGGGGCGGAAACCGAGACCCGGCGTTGAGGGGACGAGGAACTGGATAGCTCCGGTCTTACACTGTTTGGAGAATCTATGCATGAGAGTTAGTGCGCATGACTGCAGTCCAGCGACCGAGGGAGCTGATTCGAACGAGTGCAGCGCAGCAGACGATGACGGGTGGAACTGCCGTGGGAGGGTTCGCATTCGCTCACGTTGCGCAAATCCCCCGCCTCACGTTGACCAGACTCTTCGTACAATGCATGTTATGTGCCCCGAAGTAGCAGATTGAGCGATGCACGTATTGAGCTAATGTCGTTGCGACCGGAGCACCTCACAGTCTAGCAGGCTAGTATCAGGCTAGTAGCAAGTACGACACTTACGGGATGTCGCACAGCGGGCAGGCACCCAACTGCGGTGTCGCTAGCCTTAACCATCCTAGTGCAGTAATCGTCCCTCAATACCGAACTCCCTCTACACATCGTGCAACCGGGGTCCATGTCAAGCACAAGCCTACCGGTGAAGAACCTTCCAGTGCGTTGCACCGCAGGCGGTCTCCGCTAGAAAGAGCGAGGTGCAGTGTAAGCTGCGCATGAACACGCCCACCTTGTGCGTCAGCTCAATCTGGGGTATTGGAGGTCCGAGGTTGCACGGTAGACGGCGCTGACCAGGGGTCTCGTGTGGTTTCGGACCATTGATGCGATATGGGGACACACATCAGCATGTCATGAAGCCCAAATGCGGGGCGTAAAGGCGTTGGCGAGGGTTGAGATCTGATCTGATCGCATTACACAGCACTGGTCGGTGAAGAAGATGCAATGCACCTGCGAGGGTCTGCCCTGGAGTGAGGTGGTGAGTATGTAGACGCTGTGCAGGGGTCAAGCTTGCGGCAAAATAATGAGATGGAATATGTAGTGCTTGGGTAAGTACGGTGAGTCTTAGAGGTAAGGTTGCAGGGCGATTTTCGAAGGATCATGTCGCAACCGTGCGCCGATATGATTGCGCTGCCTTGCATGCAGGAACATGCGAGTAAGAGTAAGGTCGCCGCCGGAGCATTTCCACGCGAAGAAGAATGTGGCTAGTGTCAATGTCCGGGTGTTGAGGCCATGCAAAAACTTTGTCCGCTAGATTGTATGATGTGAGTGATGTATGGCGCGAAGGGAGTGCATATGTTGACGATGTCCTGCTTGGCGACAGAACCGGTCAAACCGACTTTGAAGGAGACGTAGGTACGACCCAGGAACTGCGACGTTGCTTTTGACTTCGTTACACAGACAGCGATTAGCGGCACTATCGAAGTCTGCCGTGCATGACATGCAAAGTTAGTCTCGGTGGCACTGGGAGTTCCGGTGAAAAGGTCTTGGCTCCATGGACATCCCTTACGTACGGTGCATCTTCGGTCGGTAGAGCAGGCCAAGGGCAATGGCATGCACACGTCGACATGCTATAACTTGATTAGAAGTGATCGCCATGAAGTGAAGCTGACGCTTACAGCCCGGTATGGGCAAGTTTGTGTTTGTCATGGTCAATGCCTTGCGATATGCAGTGTGACTGCCTGCAGAAGCGGGATGGATTCAGACGATCATGGTCGTCTGGGAATAGTGTTTACTGTGCAGAACGCTATGAGGCCTGAGCTGGTCAGCGACGAGCCAAAGCCCTACAGCTTGCTGCATGAACTGATGCTAGCACGAGGCACAGTCTACAGGCTTCGATCGTACCTGTTGCGTGCTGCGGCGGGGTAATCGCTACAGGCCGAGGCTAGTTCAGCTCCGTTTAAGTTCGAAATCAGGAGGCAGGTTTATATCCGCGTGGAGCGGATATTGCGGCTTAGTTTGCATAAGCTTGCAAGAGGTATGGTGCGGAGGTGACACGGTAGGATAGGCTGACGGACGAAGGGCTTGTAGTCGCCACAAACGTGGCATCGTGGGAGTGATTACCGCCATTCATGATCGTCAGTCAGCGTGTCGCTTGCACTCATTGCATGGACCAAGTCAGTCCGTTTGGTGGCACAAAACCGGGACGAGGAAGCAACCGTAAGGCGAGCGTAAGCGAAGTTTAACGCAACCTGATAGCACGGCATTCCACCTTGTTAGCCGGGAATCAGCGAACAGCTGTCACATTTAATTCCACACAATGAATAAAGACGCACCTCGGTGGGTAAGCTAGACGGATAGCATTGGTCGTTTGCGTCCGATCATAAGTCGCGGCTAGCTGAACGTGCGACGCGGTTCATGCAGGCAATATCGAAGGAGTAGGGGGTGACTTGATCTGGATTTCAGCTCTGCAGGCTCGCGGGGTGGTTAGCACGCTGCACCCAGAGCCCGCATTACGAGCAGAGTGGCAGATGTGGTTAGTGTTACGTTCACCTACAGCGGGATCAATCATGCACTCCGCATTCTGTATATGAATCTGGCAGACTACTTCTCGTAGAAAGTGGCTTATTTATGTTTTGGAGAAGACAATCAACAACTTCAACCGTCTGAAAGATGATTCGGTGCCGACCCGCAGGTTCGCGGCGGCGGGAGTCCAGCCGGAGATGGAAGGTAATATGCTTTTTCGGGTCAAGACGGCACGGCAAAAGCTGACGTGGGGGCAACATCCTGCTCCCTAGTAATTCGGAGCCGAACCGAAGATGTACCTCTCTGGGTACAAGATCAGTACATAAGACGTCCAGACCGGGGAGTGAGAGCCACGTGATCTGTTCCTGCCGGGTGCCTATATCTCCGTCAAAGTCCGTGCAAATCTGGCGGGCAAGCAGGAGCAACGTTTGAATCGCAACAGGATCGGATCGTCAAACAGGTAAGGCGGAGCTCGTGCGACCTTCCTGGCGCCGATGTCTTCCATGCTCGTCTCGTTTGCTTGTGCCTTCTTCGCAATGGTGGAAGATGGTAAGCCGGTACACTATCAGTGTCCAGAGCACCAACTGTGACAATTTTTTGAACAGTGATAGCGACAAACGAGTGGTGTGCCCTAGGACAAGTTGTTCTGCTGTTAGACGTAATATTCTTAGCGTAGTACAGTTGTTAGCTGCGGGCTGACTTTCGAACAATCGCCAGAAAATACCTAGGCAAGTGCCTTGGATGTGTAACGTTTTAGGGCCGTGAAGGAATGGTGGTTGTGCGGCTCTGCACTGCAGGTCATAGGCGTTCCTGCAGCCGCAAGTGTGGAGCTTTCCGAACCGGGGCGGCAGCGAATACCGAGTATACTTGGGACATCCAAAGACACGGTGAGTAGATCAATGGGTTAAAACCTGGGTTGTGGTGAGCAGATCAATGAGTTAGAACCTAGGTCGAGGTGTCCAGTTGAAGTACGAGGAGCTCGTTTTTAGTGAAGCATATGCCAAGATTTTTGGATCTGACAGCCCAACATTAAAACCCTTAAAAATAATTATTAAAAAAAGGTAAATATATAAGAAAGTAGTACTAAATTTCCTCTTTTAGCTCTTAAATTTTTATAAATTAATATTTGATATTGCGGTTGTAATGCAGCACTGTTAGATTGAAAAAACCTTGGTGAATTCCTCACTAAAAACGAGCTCCTCATACTCGAGGTTGAGTGCTGAGGCGCAAACGGTGCACAGACTGCCAAGCCCTGTGAAGCTCCGACAGCCGACGCGAATGTGGGAGGAGCAGCCCACTACTTGTTCAACACAGACAGTCTTTCGCCGCCACCCACGTCGCCGCGCTGCGCACACGGCCTGGTTCCAAGAGATGGTGTAAAGAAAACGGACGGTCTTAACATTCCCAGAACATCACCCACCAGCACCGACTGGCCCCTCGACTGCCACCCGCGCGCATCAAATTCCAAAAAACATCCACCCTAGCGGAGGCGGCCCAACAACCATGGAGGGCGCCTTCACGCACATGGGCAACCACCTGGTGTCCGACTCTGCCGCCACTATTAACGCTGGTGCCGGCGACGACGAGAGCATCCTGGACGGCGACCTTTCCCGCGGAATGACGGGCTCCCGGCGGCGCCGCATGGACGATGAAGAGACGGACATGTACGATGACGACGACGATATGGAGAGCCTGGTGAGCATGCCTGTAGATGGCACCAACGGCAAGGCTGGAGCCAAGGGGGAGGACGAGGAGGTTGTCGAGCTCCCGGCACATGCATGCGCGTGAGTCCAGAAACCCACAGCCAGCCTGCATGCATGCAATACTAACATAAGCCCAGATATTGCGGCATTCACAACGCCGGGAGCGTGGTCAAGTGTCTGGCCTGCAACAAGTGGTTCTGCAGCGCCCGCGGCAACACGTCCTCCTCGCACATCATCAACCACCTTGTCCGCGCCCGTCACAAGGAGGTGCAGCTGCACCCGCTTTCCTCGCTCGGCGACACCATCCTCGAATGCTACAACTGCGGCACTAAGAACGTCTTTTTGCTCGGCTTCATCCCTGCCAAATCGGACACCGTCGTGGTGCTTCTCTGCCGCCAGCCGTGCGCCGCCATGCCGTCGCAGAAGGATATGAACTGGGACACGTCGCGCTGGCAGCCGCTGATCGAAGATCGTTCCTTCCTTCCCTGGCTGGTACCCCCACCCACTGACCAAGAGCAGCTTCGCGCCCGCCACCTGAGCCCGCAGATGATTGCCAAGCTGGAGGAGTTGTGGAAGGACAACGCGTCTGCCACCATTGCCGATCTGGAGAAGGGCGCCGGTCAAGAGGAAGTCATTGCCAAGGTCCTACTCCGCTACGACGACGCTTTCCAATACCAAAATGTGTTCGGGCCGCTTGTGAAAATTGAAGCAGACTACGACCGCAAGCTGAAAGAGTCGCAGTCTCAGGACGGACTGATTGTGCGCTGGGATATGGCGCTGAACAACAAGCACACTGCTAGCTTTGTGCTCCCCAAGCTCGAACTCGGTGACGTAAAGCTCGCCGTGGGTGACGAAATGCGTCTGCGGTACACTGGGGAGCTCCGTCCGCACTGGGAGGGCGTTGGCTATGTGATCAAGATCCCAAACAACCAATCGGACGAAGTCACGATCGAACTGCGAACTAAGGGTGATCACAAGTCCGTGCCGACCGAATGTACCCACAATTTCAGCGCCGACTACGTGTGGAAAGCCACTTCTTTCGACCGCATGCAACATGCCATGAAGACATTCGCCATTGATGAAATGAGCGTCTCGGGCTACATTTTCCACCGCCTTCTTGGCCACGAGGTTGCTTCCGCACCCATGAAGATTCAAATGCCTCGCAAGTTCAGCGTCCCTGGCCTCCCTGAGCTTAACGGCAGTCAGATCAACGCAGTCAAAAGCGTGCTACAGAAACCATTGAGCTTGATCCAGGGCCCCCCAGGTACTGGAAAAACCGTCACTTCTGCGACTATCATCTACCACCTTTGCAAAATAAATGGTGGGCCAGTGCTAGTCTGCGCTCCTTCCAACGTTGCTGTTGACCAGCTTTGTGAGCGCATTCACTTGACGGGTCTGAAAACGGTGCGTGTCACCGCCAAATCACGGGAAGACGTGGAATCATCTGTCAACTTCCTGTCGCTCCATGAGCAGGTCCGCATGAATGACACGAACGTGGAGTTGAACAAGCTCAACCAACTCAAGAGCGATGTCGGAGAGCTTTCGAGCCAGGATGAGAAGAAGTTCAAGCAGCTTACCCGTGCTGCTGAGCGCGAGATTCTCAACGCCGCCGATGTCATTTGCTGCACCTGTGTTGGCGCCGGCGACCCTCGCCTTTCCAAAATGAAATTCAGGACCGTCTTGATAGATGAATCGACGCAGTCGGCGGAACCTGAATGCATGATTCCTCTTGTCCTCGGTTGCAAACAGGTTGTGTTGGTAGGAGATCATCAACAGCTTGGGCCCGTCATCATGAACAAAAAGGCCGCAACAGCCGGTCTTAACCAGTCCTTGTTCGAGCGACTGGTCATCCTTGGCTGCTCTCCGATCCGACTGCAGGTGCAGTATCGTATGCACCCTTGTCTTTCTGAGTTCCCATCGAACATGTTCTACGAAGGTTCGCTGCAGAATGGTGTCACCATGCAAGACCGCATCCGTCGCGACGTCGACTTCCCTTGGCCCGTTGCTGATAACCCGATGATGTTTTGGTCTAACATTGGAGCGGAGGAGATCTCAGCGTCAGGAACGTCGTATCTCAACCGCACAGAAGCTCAGAACGTGGAGAAGATTGTTACCCGCTTCTTCAAGGCCGGTGTTCTTCCAGGCGACATTGGTATCATCACGCCGTACGAGGGACAGCGTAGCTACGTGGTCAGCTCCATGCAGGCCACAGGAAGCTTCAAAAAGGAGAACTACAAGGAGGTCGAGGTTGCGTCTGTCGACGCTTTCCAGGGACGTGAAAAAGACTTCATCATCCTTTCTTGCGTTCGTTCCAATGACCATCAAGGAATCGGTTTCTTGAGCGACCCTCGCCGTCTCAACGTGGCACTCACGCGAGCAAAGTATGGTCTAGTCATACTAGGCAACCCGAAGGTTCTCTCGAAGCACCCACTGTGGCATTATCTACTTCTCCATTTCAAAGAGCGCAACTGCCTTGTGGAGGGCCCTTTGACCAACTTGCAGGTTTCACTTCTCCAGTTCAGCCGTCCGAAGCAGTCTTACCGTGGCCCACAGCGCTACCAGATGGCTTACCAGCACGCCAATGCGATGACTTCTGGTCGCCAACCCGCCGGATGGAACGCAAACAAGCGTCAAGAGTATAACGACAACGGTTCCATCGTCGGATATATTCCCGATGACGTCTCTTCCGTACACTCTTCAGCCCTTGGTGGTGGCGGAGTCAATGTGCCATCCAATTATCCTCCGATGTTCTCCAATTTTCAGGATAGCTGGCCTCTACCTGGTCGCAATGGCGCCCACAAGAACAAGAATGGAACACCCAGCATCGCTGGCGAGTCGGTTGCAGCTAGTGAAATGACTGACACGAGCACCACTGGTCCGGGTGGCATCAGTCTGACGGGCTTGAGCTTGAACGACTACACCAAGCCTACTTCCTTGAGCCAGTCTGATCGCTTGAACCGGTTCGTTGAGTCAACGCGCCGCAACGAAAACGTTCCTGGCAACTACGTGGGCAACCGTGGCCTCCGAGGACTCGGCGCCGATGATGATGACGCTAGGAGTGTCTCGACGGCTTTCGCCAGCCAAATTGGTGGGCCGGCAAATTACGACTGATCGTATTGTAACATTATTACATCACCGGATTGAGTTTCAGGTACTGAACAAACACCTACTGTCGCTGACGTGCGCGCACTCGCTCTGTGCCAGACCTCTTACAGCAACCTTTGCGGCGAGGTATGTCGCCCTGTCAGGATCCCGGACGTCAGAGAATGCCTCCACCGTTTTTGCACCGACACTGCACCTAACTCAATCAGCAGCTCGTATGGCCCCATGTCGTACTCCCAAGTTCCCGGTCGGGGTATCGTGTGGTCTAGAAAAGAAGGCGGAGGTCGATGCTCGCTGTATTGGTATCCCGACATGCTGAACAGCCCCCGACCAACATGGCCATTGCGTATTGGCATCGTCCGCCCTCGTGAACAGGGCCGCACCATGGCAGGTCCCATCACTGTCGCCTGATACTGTCGTTGTCGATGTCAGGCTGCCAGTTGGGATATGGTGTGCGGGCTTCGCGCCTTGTGGCTGGTGGTTGATGGCTTGATATCACGTCTTCGTTATCAGTGTTCATAGAAAATACGAAAATCATGCTCGTGTCGTTCTGTGAGTGATGTTGTTCCTGTCGGACGACTGGACGATGTGAAGACAACACCGCGCTTATACTGACTCTTGCTGACAATGCTTCCGTCTTCCCCCTTGGGTCGCTCACTCCTATTGTACTTGCCAGATGTTGCTGCCTCAGATAGATGGAAACCAGAAGTTCAACCAAGACTTAAGGACAGAGATGATGAGATGGGTTAACCCGTAACATGGAAGCATACTTTTGGACCCTGGTATCTTAGGAGATATGGTTTAGGAGATTAGGCAAAAGCGTGGGGGTGGTGAAACTGGTTGATGGAGACTTCTCGACACGGATCGGACTGTGTCCTCTTTCGAGCGGCTTTCTTGCATGTCTCTAGCTTCCGAGGTGACTATTTCTCCTAGCTGGTACATCGAATTATAGTGAACGTAACGGCGCCGACAAGTGTGCACTGAACTAAGGTTCGGATGGCCCAGTTCCCGGACACAACGTTATCACTGCACACCCTACCGTCACTTATATAATATGCTTCTCTCTGTACCCTCGCAAATCTTCAATCTTTACCCAGCACTCTGGAGAAAGTGTGCGGTGTCTACTGTTGAAGATTCGCATCCGCTGGCGAGCAATAAACCAGTACTTCGACCACAGACGCTTGAAATGACTGCAGGGCAGAAAGCACTTGCTTCTGGGGAGTCACACAGTGCAATGAGTCATCTTCTGGATTAAAGAATGTGCATCATGTCACGCATCTCTCCAGACACCTCATTCACATAAACGGAAATGATACGCAATAACCAGGCCGCACCGCAAAATTTACATTCGAGCACTGCATTGTTAACGCAATATCTATGAACAGCCATTGTTCTCATGCGTCAGGCCCGGGTTTCTCCGCCTGCCCGAGAGAACCGAGACATGGCAAGTCGAACCAGGATAGGTCGTCGTCTCGTACTGCTTACATAGTACAGGTATACGACTCCATCGTCGGCAAAAGCCGCGGCTCCAAAACCTCAGCTTTCGACACGCACGACCATTCTTATAACCCCTCCCACTGTATACCTTTCGGGTTCCCTGGCCTGCGGGCCTCCTATGGGGTTTCCAGCAGCAACCTGCACTGGTCCTGGAACAGAGCCGCCAGGGATCCTGGCTGTGAACAGCCAAGTACGCGTAGAAGCCCTCAACGCTATTTACGGGAGTATTTTTCCGCGTTTGGATGACCCGTTCGTCCTGGAATATCTGCCCGAGGTATATGAAGCGGTGGATACACCCCACCCGTATCCAGCAGCTCACGCTCTGCCTCAAGATCTTAGGCGATGTCGGCATGTGAATGCATGATGGAGAGCAGAACCTCGTGCTCACGGCCAAGTTTGAGGTCTTCGACGTCGACTTTTTGCGCCGGTTGAAGAGTTTGCGCGTGATTAGGTTTTTCATCAAGGTTTGCGTTAGGTGGAGGGATTAGAAGTATTTCTCTCCGCGCCGGCACATTTGTACGTTGCAACGACTAATGCTATTGACCATAGATATCCCATCGAGTCGTTGATCCAGTCCGATGGATTTGGCGATATGCTGCAACGGCTTGAATCCAGATTGCCGCCCGCGGTGGAAAATCTCTTTGAGGTCCGAGATGCAGAGAAAGAGTGGGCTGGCTGGGAGAGAGCATGATTATATCGTCGACTCGCAATTTCTGCTGCCGTTGGTAGAAATGAGGGGGTGCAGAGATCCGAGCGGACTTAATGCGGATAGCTGGACGTCTTATGATCGTGCGTAGGGAGCCTGTATTCGTGGTTTACCACTAGGTTTGCTTGCTCACCCATGCTAGTGTACCGTGGGTAGACTCGCTGCACCAAGAACTGGCGGTCTTTCACCTTTTCAGATATGCTTGCTAGTACAAGACATGAACAACCTTCACACTACACGAAGCGATTCTTCTTGGACTTTTCGCGGACGTCCTCACAGAGAAGTTCTTCCGCATGCTCGTCTTTACTTCCTCTGACGAGCATGCGGGGTGAGCACGTCCACGGGTCAAAACGGATCACATGATCCATGCGGTCCATGGTTATGGTACAGCCAAGGTGATGATTCCAGCTCTTGACGGTTTGTTGTGAATGATAGCCTTCACAGCGGCAAAGATACCGCGCGCCGACCACGGCTGTTATAATTCTCAGCCGCGAACCTCTCTTTCTCCTGTTTCAGTATCTTCCTAACATGCTTCTGTAGTGAAGGCTTCTTCTTCTCGACCAACTCGTTCAACTTGTCGTATACATCGACGAAGGTCTCGTTGACTAGCCCTTGGACGTCCTCGCTCAACTTTTTCACCTTGGCGTTCGCAACGTCGACGAGCTCCTGCGTTAATTTCTCGCATTCAAGGCGTATCTCTGCAAGAGCTTCCTCCTTCGCGCTGTTCAGATCAAGCTTGTGATCCTCAATCTCTTCAAACAACTGGGCGTCAGTGTATCGACGAAGATCCAGATCGTGGTCTATGTTGTCCTGCTCAATCTTCTTGACCATCTTCGTTAAAAAGGGCTCGGCGTCGGCCGCGAGGCGTGCAGTGATACGGGCGCCGATAGAGTTCGCAGCTTCGTTATCCGGCTTCGGAGACGTAGGGATGGTAAATAAGTCGCTGAGCATGTTTGGGAGAATCTGCATAAGATTAGCGGGTTATGGTGACTATCTTTCTCCAGCACTTACTTTCCGTAGGACTTGTGGGACCATTGTCTCGACTGCGTTCCCAACCACGTCGTGCAGGTCTGGCGCGTTGTATGGAGATGATGGACGGGGGGGACTAGGTGACACCGTGGTTGTAGTAGCCTTCTCGGTCGGGGAACCTAGAAGAGGGTTCCAGGATGCCGCGTCCGCGGCTTCGATCCGAGGTGTGATGAACCTTCGCTTTGTAGGCGACCGTTCAGGCGATGAGCTGCTTGGGGCTGATCATTGTGAAAGACACTGATTAGCGCGACAGTTGCCATGAAGGTTTACAAATACTCACCCTGTCTGTGTCGTTTGGCACCCACGTCGGTATATAGGGGCGGTGCTTCACGCGCAGCATCTTCAATGGGGATGAAGATTGTCCAGTCTGCTTGCCTTGATGATGTTCCTTGGTACTTGTCTACGGGAATACCGACAAGGTTTTCTGGGCGGCTGACCAGGCGGTGGAAGGCTGCGTAGCAGTCGACATGGAGATAGTTGTGGTCAAATACAATGCAGATTTCTAGTGCACGTGCATGCTCCCGAAGTTGGTGCAAATGGAGCTCATGGCCCGGCTTGGGCGCGATGCCACTCGTAGAAGGAGGGCAGCTGACAGTGCATGGTTGGCGGAGAGTCAGATGTAAAGTGTTGCAGGAAGGCGTATCATTTCGTGCAATCTGAGACCGCTGGGCTCGGGACAGATGTTCCGTAGTGGGCCGCAGGAATGATGTACCAGGTACGAGATTGTTAGCGTCATATGTCAGGACGAACGACTGTTCGGCTTCGAAGCCGTGAATATGCGCCAAGAAGTAGAGGATGATGGAAGCTTGTTTGTGAGTCTCAGAGTACTTAATTATAAGCCGACACGACGATGGTGCTGCAGGATTGGATGAATACACCAGCGCGGGAATATTCCGTAGTAGGGAGCGATATGCCATTGTTAACCAAATCTATCGGATAACCAACTCACCAAAACCCTCCTGCGAGTACAGAGGTAACCCACCCACCCAGGTTTTGAGGCCCACCCACCCAGGCTTTGAGGTCGTCGTAGGTGGAGAGCAGCCCTGGCTCTGATCGCGTTGCAGTAGCACAAACCCTCAGCAGCACAAGCCCTCCGACCCCGACGTGTCCACAGGACTCGGACCTTATCGAGAACCGCCCCTCTCAGCGCAGGCAGCCAACGCGTGGGCTTCCCAAGCCGACATCGCCGTACCCTGTGCTGAAAGGCCTTGTGAAATTCGCAAGGATGACGGACTGAGGGAAGGAGGAGCGTACAAAGACGAACGGTCACCGAAGGACAAGTGCGCTGTGTCGTAGGATATATGCGCGACGTAAACGTAAGTGGGATGGCGTGTGGTAAATGAGGGCGTAGTAGAAGAGGTGGAGGGAAGAGAGTGTGTTGTGGTGTGTGTGTCGGAGGTGGCTGGGGCGAGGGTGGGTATGAAAGCTTGGCGCTTATTCATCTGCCGAACATATGCCGCCAGGACAGACGCTCCCAGAACGGCGAGCTACAGCGTCTTTTGTACTGCGTTATGCGATGGCTTAGAGAAGTTGCGAAGAACGAAACGACTGACGTGTTTTGCATCGCGATGCCCTGTATCGTTGTAAAGTCGGAGGGATGTTGAGGTTACTTTTGTCGTGCACGCGTCGCGTTCGCGTCAGTTCCAGCCACGGTTCCGTCGCAAATTCCACATGCATATTCTTTTCTATTCTCCCTTTTCCTTGGTCAAATCGTATTCTATCCCATCTAAACCACATCGCCATCTTTTTCTTCAGGCTTTGCTATAACCAAGTCCGGTTTGCTAGAAGAATGCGGCCTTCACGTCGACAATCAGTCGCATGTGAAAATACCAGTCGCTCAAGTTACTGCCCATTTCGACGAGAAACACGCATGCCGAACCATTTTTCGAAAGGGCCATGTATACACGCGATCGTCCGTGCCAGGCCCGAGACCCAAGCACTATTTCCTCTCCGCCCCAGCGGCTCTTCCGCCATCAAGGGCTTCAGCAACATAAGCGGTATGCTTACCGCTAGTATCATAAGCCCACGTTCTATACCAAAAGCTTTGGTTGGTTGAGACATCACTTCTCCGCAGCTCACCTGCAGGTCCGGCCTTCTAGGGCGAAAATCGACGGCGGGGGTGAGGTTGGTAAGGAGAATCGGCCATCGTGATTTTGCTTGAAGGAAGAGTTTGGAATGGAGTTTGAGGGTTCATTGGGCGATGAGAGATGGTTATTGAATCGGGCGTATGTTTAAGTCACCGAATAGATTGACCCTGTTCCAAGTGCGAGTGTTCATGCCGTTAATGACTATTGATATGATATGATCTCTCTTACCGCGTTCGCGGGTATCACTACTCCACACATGTGCGGCTTTTTGGAACTATATCTCAATGGGGCTGGCGGAACCTTTACCCAAACTTCAGATGCTCTACAACCAACTGCTCGGCCAATGACTGTGCAGACTGTGGTACTCGCAAAAAGTCAAAATGAGTCACACTGAAGCAATTCTTGTGGCAAGACTTAACACGCCGCATTTGTTCAAGAGCTCTGCAATCATATACTTACATTTGACGACGCAGTCATGCCATCTGCAAAGCAAAAAGCGCGAGCTACAAAGGTTCCTTCGCGAGAAAAACCTGTTTCAAATATTGCTTCGAATGAAAACAGGCATGAAAAGAAGCATGACGATACATACTTTGCCTTTCTCGAGTTTCCTCGCGAGCTGCGAGATATGGTCAGTCCTATGATCTGCGAAATACTATTCTCAAGCACTGACAGCTATGTGCTTTCATAGATATACGAATACGTGGTCGGCGAGGACTGTGACTTTCAATACTGCGCCTTCATTGCGCAAGAGATACGGCCCGTTACCACAAGAACTCGAATTTTCCAACAGTCATGGAGCGAGGTTTCTACTATTCTCGCACTTTGCCGGCAGATCCGTTCTGGAGCACTTGACGTCTTGTACAAAGAGAACTCCGTTCTTGTCCATGAGACAACAAAATTGTCCAGGCCTTTGACATATAAGACTTGGATTCAGCCGGACCGCATCCAGAAGCTCTCTCTGTGTATCACGATATCCATCGTCAACCATTTCATCACAGTCCGGGACGCCCTGGAGGAGCTTGATTACAAGACTCGGGCGTGTCGACTTTGGTGGTTTGCGAAACCTAAATCGTCTACGTGAGGTTAGGATTTTGATCCATTTCCGCATTGAACAGACCTACGACATGAGGTAAGTGTGGCCTGAAGCCCTGGGAAACATCCTAGACACTGAATAATTACATTTATAGGTGCAAAATAAAGGCTATGAGGCGGTCGCCACCCTTCAAGAATATGCTAGAGCAACTTGTTAGCGTCTTACCGAAAGATGTGCAGATCTACTGTGGGACTGAGGACATGACGGCAGAGATGAGGTAGATTAACTTCAAAGACAAACATGCGCTTTTAGGTGCGAACATCTTGCAAAGGATAGTTGAGAAGGCCATAAAAAAGGTTTTAAGTGCTGAGAATATTCCCTCTGAAGAGAGACTACAGCCAGCTTAGAGGCGCTTCAATACAGCTCTCTTTTGCTTGTAATCTCTATTCGAATGTAGTCCATTGCCTTCCAAATTGCTGTCCTGTGGTTTCAGAACAATGGTAATGTCACGGTTCGAAAAAATAGAGTTTTTCGAACAATCACAGAAGGTGACAGAACGTCACCACTTAGTCCATCCGTACCCTAGCGCAAAGAAATCGGGGGTGAGAATCAAATGACATGTGCTCATGAGTCATATGCTCAACGCGCGATGCGTTGAGTTCTTATACTTCATGCAACATGAAAGACTGATGCCATAGTTAGCTGACAGAGTTGGATAGTGTACTGC
The DNA here is from genome assembly GCA_010015655.1 of Bimuria novae-zelandiae CBS 107.79. NCBI lineage: Eukaryota > Fungi > Ascomycota > Dothideomycetes > Pleosporales > Didymosphaeriaceae > Bimuria > Bimuria novae-zelandiae. The sequence continues at coordinate 62,004 of ML976735.1, forward strand.
AAGGGAAGTTCCTGCTTCGCCGTCGCCCAACATCCTCCTCTTACGCCCTCACTAAACGCATCTCCGCCCATGTTTTGCCTATTATTCTAGTACGCCCTTCTATAGCTATAATTATTATATTTTTTTTGTTGCTATGCGTTGTATAATCTGTTTAGGTCGGTAACGATGATAAAAGACACCCTGAGAAGTTCCTGCCTACAAAGTGGTGCTCAAGAACGGAGCATAAGCACGATACACGGGTTATAGAGCGCTGGGCGCGTTAGTGTACACTGAATCGGGGCTTGGACGACCCGCTGTTATGGATCAGACTTGAGTCAATGACTGACGTGAATCAAGGTAATGTGGAAGAGTCATGCAGCAGACCCGACAGTTGGAGTAGTGATTATGGTGCCTGCGAGGCATGCTGCAGATCGCAGCAGGCGGAAATACAGCAACATACGCAATGCTTCTTTTAGCACCCAACTTCATGATTGTTAGAGACACGACTGTTTCTATCTACCTCGCGAGTTGCGAGACATCGTAGATTCACCATGGGACTGGAAACTTTGGCGACACCTATCCCAGAGTTCGGAGGTCTCGCTGCTAGGTAATGAGCCAGCAATCATCGGTGCAAGTAGGCTCAACGCTGTGAGTGAGTCATTCCGACAGCATAGCGGTTATCGCGTGTGGTACTGTCGAAGAGTCATCCTACAGAAAGAGTCATAAACTAAATTCAGCGATTGCAACCGAAAGTACATATAGTCCACTGCGTACATCGATCTAGTCCGGTATGGTACTCACCGCAAAAATCCTCAGCTACCAGACACGAGACACCATATGCAATCGTACTGTTGATGAAAATCGCACCAACTTCAAGGAGATCCTATTCCTGAACTTGCAACGCGAATTGCGAGATGAGGTAGTCTTCAATGGTAACGTTCTATGAGCGGATAGTAATATAACGACAAATATACGAGTACATTGTTGGCAAATACTGCCACGATGATAACATCGCTTTCCTCGCAGAACTCGCATGACCTTCCAGCATTGGACTTAGGCTTTTTAAATACTCATATCTCCACGTTACAAGTATACTCGCCATCAATCGTCAAATCCGGTCAGAGGCATTAGACCTACTATACAAGAGGAACACCTTTTTCCTCCAAGCGACTTCGGCCCAAACGTATCAATGGAAGGGTTGGATCAAACCGCACCGTAACCAAAAGATATCCTTCTGCATCACATTACCCTTAGCACGCGACGTCTACGGAACTTTAGACTGGCGACTTCGCCGAGTGGATTTCAACAGGTTACGAACTATGAAATCGTTACGGTGCGTGGAACTGTTGATTCGCTATTAGTTGATGTATCCAAGGTATGTGCACATGAAACTCTCACCGGTCACTCAGTACTCATTTCTTCATAGGCTCAGAGGCTCAGAGGCATGTATACGGACATTTTTACCAAGCTACCATCCTTCGAGTACATGCTAGCGAGGCTCGTCTCCAGCATTCCGAAAGATGTGGAGATTCGCGTTGGCTTTGAAGACACGAAAGCGACAAAGAGATGGCTTAGTAGGAAAAGTCTACTCGAGTTTATGGACTCCAATATCGTGCAAAGCTTTGTAGACGAGGCGGGAGGGAAACGTTTGGACGGCGAGAATGGCGACTGGTCAATTTTTGACAGACTGTAAGTCCAGCGCGTCCAACATAGCGTACGTTTAAAAGTACGGAATATTTAAACTCTACCTTATCTTTATTTTTATTAAAACTTACTTTACTAATAAAATATTAATTATAATACTACTTTATCTTATAGTTTAAAGGTTATCTTTATATAGTAAAGGTGAAGTCTCAGTGTTCCGTACTTTTGAAAGTACGCTACGTTGGACGCGCTGTGTAAGTCAGCGGTGATAAACAGGCAGGGGTGTATATTTAGCTATAGCTTCACAATATCATTATTAATGGCTCTTGTAAATTCAAAAAGATTTCGTTTATTTACATGCTTTCGCTGAAACCAGATTTTTTAAGCCCCTAGTTCATGGGCGTCCACCACAGATTGGTGATCGTGATATGAAGGACACGGGCAACTAACGTGCCGTATCTTGAAGCGATCGTACGTGCAAGTATATGTTGAAGGTGGACAACATCGAGTGGCATTGTCGGCTACTACCAATGCATCATCGCCTAGATGAAATAGCTGAATGCTTTGGCCATAGGAAATTCTACAGCTATGATTCGTCAACATTTCCAGCACCGCATCAGTTGATTTGGTGCGTCCTGCGAGACTGAGTGCTTGGCAGCGGGGTGTCATGTGGAGCCGTTGTGGCGCCGGTTACCATAGATAAGTTAGGCAGCTCCGAACAACTGGACCAGGTTTCGAATGCCTACTCACCCATAGGTTCCTGAATCAGAGAGAGAGAATCACCGATTTGTATCTAAGGTACTCCAAAAGAGTCACGTTTGCCAAAGAGTCGTTGATATAGCAAATTTGGAGCATGCTGGAGGTCAACAAGTATCACATCTGCGCCGAATATATCGAATTAGTCCTGCATTTACTTACCAACCTAGACCAGAAAATGGCGCCTCCGATACAAAACATCTCTGTCGGTCATCAGACTCAAGCCTTCCTATTCAATGCGTCCAATATGAGTCGATACGCGAGCCTCAAAGGAGTCAGATTCTTGGACTTACCCCAAGAAGTGCGAGACATGGTGAGTTCTATGCATATATCGTGTAGCTAGTCATACTGATTGCCCCCGGTCTACGACTACATTATCGGAAGACACCGCGATGCAGAACATCTCGCGGTTGTCGCAGATCCGGAGCTCCTGCCCTCAGGACTATCAAGAAGCTTCCTCGTGTCCATTAACGAATAGAGAGAAACTCAAGGACCCGCGATCCTCGCTGTTAACCGACAGATGCACTCAGAAACGCTGGAGCTTCTTTACAGTCAAAACATCTTCTGCATCAAACTATATATGAGAAACATGTGCGCCAGGTTTCACAGTGGGATCCAAACCGATCGAATCGTCCGACTTTCCATCAGTATTACGGCGTGCGACCTTTTCGAAATGAACTACCTGCTGCGGTGCATTGACTTCGATTTTATTCGTTCGATGAAAACCTTGCGTTTGGTAAAGTTGTCTCTACATCTTCCGACCCCCATCGGCTGCTTAAGATGCGTATCACTCTTGAAATCTCAATAGCGAAGCCAGTAATTAAGTGTGGTCTAGTTTTGTTTATAGTTAGCTGCGCTCAACGGCTAAGGGGAAGCTATTCCACAAGATGATATACCAATTCAAATCTGTTCTGTCGGATAGCTTCCAGGTGGAATTTGCGATGGAAAACGAACAGGTGGATCGTCATCTTGATGCATGTGGACACGTCCGGCACGACGCCAGGTATCCTAAGCACTCGATGGATCCTGATGCAATGCAAAAGGCTTACGAGAAGGCGAAACAGCGAAACATCATGCGTGGCAGCCAACAGCTTTGCGGGGAATATTGATTGCTCAATAAGCGGTTTTAGGGCACAAGAGTTTGTGAACCAAATAACTCATGTATATGCCCCTCTGCCACTAGAGGTAAGCTATCTCCTATATACCCAGGCGCAAACATCCTAGATAACTGGCAAACAGCAAACAAAAGGAAAATAAGCCATCAGCTCGGTGGCAAACATCAAAAACAAACAAAAGGAAAACAAGCCATCAGCTCAGTGGCAAACATCAAACCTCACAGAGTTAGATTGTCGTGCAAAGGTGGTGGTTTAAGCCGCTTAGATTATAGCAACCTGTGGTTTGCGACCTGAATCTATTTTATATTGTAATGTTTGCACGTAAATTTTCTTACTTAATGATTTCTTAGAATGGCAAACATTTCCTGGCGCGATAATTTACTGATGTCGAATACCTGGAGGCACGGTAGGGCGACCATTGCTTTCTCGGTACGCCCCCACCCAGCGGAGCTTCCCAAGGTCTGACCACACAACGCACTCCCAACCATAGATGCTAGGCAATTTAATAGTCTCTGAAGATAGCTCAACCTCGGTCGTTTAGAGCTGTCATGAAGTATTTTACTCATATAAACATTTGAAGTGCAGTTATCCTCCCACGGTGACTTCCTTTTAGTAGTGGTGACTTCCTTTTGGTAGAACATTTAGACCCCTGGCTACAACTGCAAAACTCCTACCGGAACCAGTTGAGTACTCTTGTATTCTCATTACCCCTTATCTTCTGATAGTCATTCTTTTAAAATGGCTACATCCAGTGTGGAGTTTTGGGCAAGGTTCCAAAATAACTCGCGAAGCACTCGAAACACTTCAATCGCACAGATTCAACCTTTGGAAGTAAGGCGCGGGCCTTTAAAATTTCTGCTGCTACCCCGTGAGCTAAGGGATCTGGTAGATAACCCCGAGACACAATATGCTGTAAATGCGCGCTGATGAAGCTGTTAGGTATACGAATTCATTGCCGGCAACGATACCGACGTCCACCTCCTCTCGCCGACAATCTATGGAAGCTGGCCTTCGACTGACTTCGAGTCCTGGAGCGACTGGGTTATATTACCTTGAATGTTGGCTCCCAACAGCCAGATCCGCTCCGAGATGTTGGACGTCCTTTGCAGACTCAAGACCTATTGTGTACGACTGGACCCATGGGATCTCAGCGGCTACATAAACATGACTATCCAGTTCGACCGCATTACGCGCCTCGCCATTGGCATTTTCGCATGTACGGATGTGAATCATGCTAAACCATGCATAATCCAACTGGATTATGTCCTGGAAGAAATCGACTTTGGGTTCCTGCGTGCGATGCACAGGTTGCGTTGCGTCAAGTTCATGCTTTGTCCCCGTGTTCTTGAGGGACAAGTCGTTGGGTGCGTACTGGTGTTAAAAAATAAACCATTATTGTGTCTTGCTACTGATTCCAGTCAGGCCTGTGCGCAACGAGGACATTCTTGAGCTGCCGGCCTTCAGATGTATGCTTCAAAAGCTCGCCGTCTATCATCCTAGAAAGGCAACTATCGACTTCCAGACCGTGGCCACAGAAACGGATTGGATCAAGAAGTGTCGCGGGTCTCAATACAAGACTGTGCGCGTAGCCCCAGAGTTCTTGCAGGAGGTTTATGAGGAGGAGAGGAGTCGTTGACGAACTAGTTGCGGAATTCATCGAGGATGATTGAGGGTTCTGGCTTTAACAATTAGCTTTGGACTTGTCGGAATGAGTTAGACAGAATTGCGATCGTGGTTCATTTTGACCCTCACTCCACCTTCAAATCATCCGTTCCGTGGTTGTTGTGTTAAGTAGGCTGCAGCCCACTAAATTTACCTTCCCCCGCATCCTCAACATAGGGCCGCTGAGACGCGCCACGTTCAAATGGTTAATCTACTCATCAATACTATAGGCCCTCCTAACCACAGCTTACAAACCACTCCCGCCGCCACCCAAGCACCCACACCCTCCCCACCACAAACGGCACCAACTCCGCAACCCACCACCCCATCCACATTATCAACTTTTTCCTGTCAATGTCCCTATCTTCCCACTCCCCTCTCTTCTCTCTAACCTTGCCTTCTTCCATCGCCCTAGCTACCCCCTCCCCGCCCCTATCACCATGTTCGTCGTCAGCCACAGCTCCACCACCACCAACCCACATTCCCACCATCTGCCCCAGCAATCCCACGCACAAGAACCCCTCTCTCGCCAACAACGTCCAATACACCAGTCTCCGAGCTCCTACGCCCACCCCATCCCTCCTCGCAGCCAGGAAGAGCGGGACGCTGAACACGATTGTCTGAGTACCGAGGTTCCTTACCAGCGCTACGGAAACGGGTGTGTGAGGCGGGTACGTCAGGGCGTTAAGGATGGTAGACGGGGAAAGGATGAAGATGGCGCCGCTGAGGAGTTTGAGGACGGCTTCTGTGAGGAAGAGCGTGCGGAGGGGGGACCTATGGGAAGCCTGCATTATCGGGTGATGCGGTAGGGTTCTTGGAGGGGTTAGGAGAGGCGTATGAGGTGAAGATGGTGGAAAGGTACGGTGGGTGTCGCGTGTAGGTGCGACCGCGTCGCTTAAATCCGCGCATGACTCGTGCACTCACATCCTTCCCAGAGCATATTCGCGCAACGCATTAAGAAACAAAAGCTTTATCCAGATTCCACACGAATACATATCTCCTTGTATGTACATTTCTTATCAAGTGTCCAAGGAGTGGGAGTGTACACTAATCATCCCACGTAACGGCTTTCCTAACAAGAAACTCCTCCATGCCCTCCTGCGCATTGAACCGGCCCCATCCACTCCCTTTCACATCGCCCATCGGCAAAGCTGGCTCATAATGGACAATCATGCTGTTAATATGCACAGCGCCAACCTCCAATCTCTTCGCCATAGCCAGCGCCCTCCTTAGATCCCGCGTGAACACCGCCCCGTGCAGGCCATACTCGGTTGCGTTCGCAAACTTCATCGCTTCCTCGTCGGTTTCGAAAGTTGAGAGGGTGACGAGCGGGCCAAACGCTTCTTCTTTATATAGCGGTGTGTCAGGTGCGACATCGGCTAGGATAGTGGGGACGAAGGATGCGCCTGGGAGAGAAGTTTGGCTAGGGATGCCTGCTATGACGCGGGCGCCGGATTCCATGGCTGAGGTAACGAGCTGGGCGAGGCGCTGCTTAGAAGCGGATGATGAGACAGTTGGAGGCTCTGAAGAAGCCTTCAAGAGAGTTTCGAGATGCTGCTGTAAAGCTTTTGTGAAGTCCGAGACGATAGACTTGTGTACGGCGATGCGATCAGTGCCCATGCAAATCTGCCCTGCTTGTGAGTTATTAGTATTAGAACCGTTAATGAAACGTGTAAAGAACTCACATTCAGAAAAGCACCCGCCAAACACTCCCCTGCCGTCTTCTGCAAGTCCGCGTCCTCTAGCACTATAGCCGTGTTCTTGCCTCCCAATTCCATCAGAATCGGCTTCAAGTTCTCACCGCACGTCCGCGCTATCTTCCTGCTTGTCGCTGCACTGCCTGTGAAATTAACCTTCCTAACTGCAGGGTGTTCGATCATCGTGCTCACGATTAGTGGTGCGTCCTCTGGTCGACATGCAACAACGTTGAATACACCATCAGACAAACCGGCTTCTTTGAACGCTTTACCCAGCTCATAGTAGCAGTGTGGCGTTTGCTCGGAGGACTTGATGACTGTGGTATTTCCGGTCGCGATGGCTGTCGCGGCGGACCGGATGCCGAAGACATAGGGCGCATTCCAAGCCACGACCCCCAGGACGACCCCGTACGGCTCCTTCCAGACCATCGCACTCTGTCCCTCCTTTGTAACGGCAGGTACACTGCCACAGATACTTGAAACCCGCCCGGCGATGTCTCTGCACATGGCGATGGCGAGCGGTGTGACGAAAAACTGTGCTGTACCCCTGTCGGCGCCCATCTCGGCCATCATATAATCTGCATATCTTTCCATATTCGTCTCGAGGATATCCGCCGCTTTGAGGAGAATGGCGGATCTGGTGCTTGGCTTCGTTTGTGACCATGCGGGGAAGGCAGCTTGAGCGGCCTCGACTGCTTTCGCGGCATCTTCTGCGGTCGCGGAAACCGCTTTCCAGCATACTTCTCCTTCGCTGGGGGAAACGACGTCAAATGTTGAAGAGTGATGTACATCTTCGCCGTTGATGAGTAGCGGAATATCTGGCGTGGCCGTTGCCATCTTGCTATGACGGTTGGTGGTGATTCTGATCGCTCGTTTCGCACTCGTGTCAGCTTCAAAAATTGCAGCCGTGCCTTGAGGCGCAGTCGTTGTTAGTACGACAGAAGAGAGTACAGGCAGTCCCAACCCCCTCCATGCAGCTAAGGATGCGCTAGTTGCTGTATGCTTTCACGTGTTCTTATCTGCGTGGTACGCCACCTTACAGCTCATTAGGGAAGGTCGCCATGTAGCTTTCAAGCACATCTACCAGATCTTCCCGCGCGGCTGCAGGATCCCTGGTCTTTGTTGGTCGCGCCGGAGCATTTTCTTGCTTCTTCTTCACGCCCACAGCCCGCCTATGCGCACGACTCTTAAGATGCAGTTTCCAATCGTTCTCGTTGAACGAGGTTGTGCCGCATGTCTCGCATATTCTCTTGCCCCAAAGATCTGGTCGCTGTGATAGATCATAATCGCGTCTCGGACTAAGCATTTCGCGTGCAGCCTCCGAGAGCGATGCTGGATCTGGAAGTGGCTGACCTGATAGAAACTTCGCAGTAACGTCGGAAGAGGGCTGCACTACTGCCGCGTCCCACTGTGAGACGTCCGGAACGTCGATCAGGAAAGTTTTGTCTCCTTGGCTGGAAGTAAGAAGAGCGTTAAGGAGCTTGATCTGTATCCAGCGGATTTGCCGTTTGGCATACTGTCTGGTTGCAGCCTGTGTCTTCTCGATAGCCGCTTGCTTCAATTTTGCCAATGCTGCGTCAGAGACTGAACCCTCGGCAAAGGCAGTCTGGTAATCCAGAAACTCCTTGTAGCCGATCGAAACCCATATGCCTCGCGTCTGGTCGACTTCCTGACCTGTGCGAGCTTCGTAGTCCGTGCGGAAGTTATGCAGCGTTTCTACTTCGGATAGCAGACCATTCTCCATCATCTTGTCCACCCGTGAGTCTAGTCGCTTGGTCAGATATTCCTTGGTAGCGTGGACCCAGAACAGGAGGGTGGGAAACCGCAGACCAGAATTGTCGTCTGGTCCCTCCGATGGTAACTCCTTTTTGAGCCGCTGTTCATCGTAGACTTGTGACGCCGGTTTTCCTGTTCTGAAATAGATCTCGAGTGAGCGCTGTATTTTTCGGTGCTCATTGGGATGCCACCTGTCCGCCATGACCGGGTCCACCTCCCGTAGTTTTTCAAGTAGAATTTCCGTAGGCTCATGTAGGATGGCAGGCCGCTCGGATTGCTCTACATTCTCAAGCTCGGGCTCCTCAGATAGGGCATCTTTGAACAGAAGTGACTGGGTGTAGTAATGAGTCCCACCGACCAGGATAGGCAGCTTTCCTCTGCTCCTGATTTCATCAATCTGCGCGGCGTCAATTCTTCATATATCTTCCCGGTTTCACGAGAAACTTACCACACCCAAAGCGTTCGCCACAAACTTCCCTACTGTCCACGTCTCCTCCTCCAGCCTGATGCGCCCAAGCAAATGATGCGGTACACCTTTCATCTCTTCTGGAGCGATCTTATTCGTGATGACAGGAAGTCCTTTATACAGCTGCATAGCATCTCCATTGATGATTTCGCCATTAAACCGTCGAGCTAGCTCCACAGCCAACTACCTGCGGTGATCAGCATGCCATAGTAATACTTGGAAAATAGACATACATCAGATTTCCCCGTGCCCGTCGCGCCAACAATAGCCACCAGCGGCTTCGAGGGCGGAGTCACAGCCATTTTGGCAGCAGAGCAATACCTCAGTGCGCGAATCATGCATATACCAAGGCAGCGAAAGGCACCCTCCTACCAAGACCTATTGCGCAACAAAAATCAAAATCTCAAGAACAGTTGTTGCTGCTGTATAAGAAATCGAAATTCCACCCCAACCCAGCACACGACTCACAGCGCTCGCTAGCGGCAAAGCTCGGGCCCCCAAAAACTTTGGAAAGAGCATCATTGGCACCTCCTGCCCGTCAACACCATCACCAAAACGCCTTCGCCGAATCCGCGTCCCGCCCGATCGCGTCCCTAACATATCTCGCACTTCGCATAACCCCACCGCCAAAATGGTCAAGCTCGAAGAAGTCGTCGACGAGGAGTTCATGCGCGAACAAGAAGGTCCTCACGACGAAGACGACTGGGACACCGACTCTGGTAACCCACCTCCCATCCCTCCTCTCCCTCTCCCCTAAACCTAAACAGAATCCGACACATCCTCCGTCTTCTCCCATCCCCCCGATGAAACCCTCTACGAGCGCCTCGCCGCTTTGCAAGACATCATCCCCGCCCCAGCCCGCCGCAGCCTGAGCGCAAAATACGCGACTGCGTCGTCGTGGGTGAAAAGCGGGCTCGCGCTCGGCGGGAAGACGCTGTGGGTAGTCAGCACGAGCGCGCTGTTGGTGGCGGTGCCGTGGGCGCTCGCGTATAGTGAGGAGCAGATGATTGTGGAGCAGGAGAAGATGGAGGCGGCGAACCAACGGGCGGCGAATGAGGTATGTTCTTCCTTTCCGTTTTCCCTTGAGGATGAGCATTGGATGAGAGAAAGGATGGGATGGCAGAGGTCTAACATGGAGCAGTTCATGGCGCCGGGTGCGGGCGTGGGCCAGACGGGCGCGAAGCCGGCGTTGTAAACATCCTGAGCATGAGATGGGGAAGGTTTTGGGTGATGGAAGTGATACATACGACGGCAATTCTTGATTTGTTTTACTAGAGATTGGGACTCGGTGGGATGGAGAGGCTGGCTCACACTGCGCCTACGATACCGGCCACGAGCACTGTGTATACTTCTGTACATTACATAGGGGGTCTCCTCTTCCGGACTTAATGCACATGGCAACGGTCACACACACCATACGAACCCAGAAGAAACATGCGCAAGCGGAGTATTGCAACTGATGCTGCTCAATGCGACTATATGTACAATTGCAGCCAACCTTCTGCTTACATGTGCGCGCACACTACGCCCGTTCTACACCCAACCGTAGCCCATTAGATTCAATACCTGCGCCCATGCGATCCATCAACCAGAAACATGACGGCGGTGAAAGTGGAAAAACTCTAAGCTAATCGTGCACATGGTCCTAACCAACCACCCAGGTATTTGCACGCTTTTGATGTCTACGAGCCTCGTGCTCGCTCGCTCGAGCTAAGAAAGTGGTAATACAGGGAAGAGAAAGTGCATTATAGTCGATACAGTTGCCTGGTGTATTACCTAGTCTGGGGTAACACATTGTACTACAACTTTTGGCGTCGCGCTGTAGTCGGTTTTAGGAGCTGAGGCGATTAGAATGGGATCGATCCGGCGTCCATTCCGGCGCCGCGTTCTTGCTGCTCCATGACTGCCTCGTCGGCGGCGTCTATCGAGACTGCGAGACCCAGCTTGGCAGCGTTCTATGTCTGTTAGTATGAACGTCCGTTTTTACAAAGTCACAAACGTACCGTCTTGTGATCAATCTCTCCCGAGAAGGTGACGCGGATGGGCTGCGCAATCATCTTTTCCAGCAAGCACGAAACCTTGCCCTGGTTGTCGATTTGCGCCCTGAAGGATGAAGACCGGAAGTCGTACTTGGCACCAACCGTGACCTGTCCCTCCTTTTGCGGACCACCCATGGGGCCGCCGGGGCCGATTCCTGCAAAAGCAAGGTTGCAGTTGATACCCGTCTCAACCCGCTCCGTGAGCTTTCGCCAGTATGATGCCTCGAGCACACCTCGATCCGGAATGATCTGACCGCACGCCATCCAATCGGCTGCCTTGTAGCGAGCCGCATATGACACGTTCAACTCAGGGGGGTACGCCGTCGCCGGTCGGGTCCAGAAGGCGTCGATGCCGAGTGCCAACCTGGGAGTAACAGACTGCAGGTAGCTGGCCATGACCATGCCTGTGATACCGCCATCGAGGATGGAGGGGTTGACGGCCTTGAGCGAAGCCGAGAAGTCGGAACCAGTGTAGTCGTTCTCGAGCGACACCATGTTGCCCTGAGATGTGAGTTGCACCGAGGCTTTCGAAACAAGCGCAGACGTCCACCGCCAGTTGAAGCGACCGGAAAACTGGAGGTCATTGTCGAGATTACCTTGGAGGAATACCTGGCGACGTCAGCTATGCAGGCAGCACGTGAGGAGCGGCGCAACACACCTTGGGCGAGCCATAAAGGGCAGTGTAGGCATATGGCGGCTGCATCTGCGAGCCCATGGACAGCGAATGCGAGACCTGGAACATGGGCGCGGCGCTGAAGGCCTTTGTAAGCTCGGCGCGCAGGCCGGAGAAGCTCAGGTTGTTCAGGAAAACATCGCGTTGCACCTCCTTCGCAATGTTCTCGATGGTGCCCGGGTTGGACAGACCGATGGCCTCTCTCCGCTCCTGGAAGGTGACATAGACGTCGTGTAGCCGCCCGAAGGCGCCGTTGTGAGTGATGATGTCGGAGATGGCCTGCTGCTGCTGCTGCTGCTGCTGCTGCTGCTGCTGCTGCTGCTGCTTCGGTTCGAGCTCCATGGCGCTGGCGGTCGCTCCGGCGAGGGACGAACAATCTGTTTCAAGCTGCGGGTAAAGGTCACGGAGACACGCCGATTGGGATGAAAACGGCGCGGGTTGGACTCTGTGAAGCTATTGGGGGATGAGGATGCGCTGCGTTTGAACTTTTTCGAAGGAGAGCACTCAACGCCAAGGCCGTAAACCGACTAGCGCGCCTTCCTATCAGCGAGGCCAGCAAATGACGCCGACGGCTACTTGTTGCTTTTGGACGGCCTGATTGCGGGTCTTCAGTATAAAGGCAGACGGTACTCATCCCCGCAAAACTGCCCGACGTGGACATCTGGAAGCACTCCACACGCCCTCATCCGCTGCGGCACCCTGGTCCATCCGCCCACAGGAACTTACAAAGGTACCCGACGGCCCAGAGCATTGGTACCGGCCCCGTCAACAGGCCCCAGACGCATCCGAGACAACCTCTGGCGTGTTATAGTTGCTCGCCCGTCTCGTATACTCTGTCATCTTACTATTTCTCCATCGTCTTCGTGTCTATCATTCCCTTTACCGGGTCATAAAAGTTCTCGTCATCATGGATACCCTATTGTAAGTCTTACAGTCTCCCCACGTGTCACCGAGTGAAGGCGGTGGGCATGCCTCCATTCGGTGCCACAGTGGAGGTAAGAGTTCAGCCATCATCAGTAAGACTCACCGCTACAGGACTGCTGAGATATACGCCAATTCGCCCCGCTTCCGGCGGCGGTCGAGTACCTTTGTCGACGCCATCCACGACCTCCCTCAGAAGGAGGAAATGGCCCCGGCCCAACTCTACAGCACTGAATCAGGCCGGCTTTTCCACTCTGGACGTATTGTGATTGCTACCGTCGGTCTGCCTGCGCGGGGAAAGACGCACACCTCGGTCGCAGTCGCCCGTTACCTGCGTTGGCTGGGTGTCAAGACGCACGTGTTTCATTTGGGCGACTATCGTCGCGCTACCCTTGGCCCCGGCAAAGACGTCCCAGACGATTACTTCTTCCTGAACGCATCTCCACAGTCAGTCCTGCTCCGAAACAAGATTCTGAAGAAATGCCGTGAGGATATCTACCATTTTCTGGAGCACGACAAGGGCCAGGTTGCCATCTACGATGCAGTCAATGCCATCTCTATGGGCCGGAAATCTCTCGTTAAGGAGTTCGCGAAAAACGGTATCCAGACCATCTTCATTGAATCTCACTGCACCGACGAACGCATTATCCAAGAAAACGTCCGTCGTGTGAAAATATCGTCACCAGACTACCAAGGCTGGAAGGATGAAGATGCTGTTCAAGACTATCTCGCTCGCATCGACGCTAGGATACCTCACTTTGAAACCATGGAAGAGCCGGATCTTCATTGGATCAAGATGATCAATGCTGGTGAACGTGTGGTGGTGAATAACTGCGCATTTGGATATCTATCACAGCGAATCGTTTTCTATCTCTTGAACCTGCACATCAAATCACGGCAAACGTACTTTGCGCGAGCCGGCACTGCCCGAGACGAAGATTCCTACAAGATCGATGCTTCGTTATCCCCGGAGGGCCGCGACTACGCGAAAAAGATGAGCGACATACTCTTGAAATATCGCGAAGAAGAAAGAGAGAATCTGATCGCCCAAGGTGGTCGGGATGCCGCTCTCAAACCACTCACTATATGGACTTCGACGCGTCATCGAACCGTCCAGACGGCAGAATACCTAGCTTCGAAGGGCTACCGTGTAAGACAGCGGTCCCAGATGAGCCAGATGAACCCAGGCGTATGCGAGAAGATGTCCGAGGACAAGATCCGCCAGGAGTTCCCCGAAGAGGTTGCGAAGCACGAGGCCGATCCCTACCACCACCGGTACCCGCGAGCAGAGGTATGCAGGTTCTTGGTTAGTAAGTGAAGACGTGCTAACAGTAATGTAGTCGTATCATGACCTTGCGGTGCGCATGGAGCCGATCATTCTTGAGCTTGAGCGTGAGGAGAACGACCTTCTCATTATTGCACACGAGTCGGTATTGCGAGTTCTTTATGGGTATCTCATGGCCTGCAATGCTGCAGACATACCCAAACTCGAATTCCCTCGCGATGAAATCATCGAAGTATGGCCAGAACACATCTCACTTGGTAGTGAAACGCATGCTAATCCATCTTAGATCATACCCTCCAGCTACAACAACGTCGCGAAGCGTATCAAGATCCCAGACCTGCCAGATAGCATCGTCCCCGGCAGCCCCGAAGACATCAAAATTCCCGTCCCACCAAGCGGAACGGTGAGTCCCTTGTCCGGACTTGGCACCCCACAGGTCGGATCCGGGACTGCAACACCGCAATTAAATCAGCCTCAACCCCTGAACTTGAAGAAGACTCATATTAACCCGTCCGATTGAGCAGGCCCGCTATCGCACCCGATACGGCATGGCGTTCGATAACGAGAGGCTGAGCCAGCAGACGGACATTGACTCGGATTTCAACTGAAGGGCTTGACGAGTTATGAAATGCATGGGTTTCAATTCTTGTATACATTGGACTTGCGTGCAGTACGGTGGGGTTTAGATGTTAAAGCAGTCATGGACATACACCGGGTCCTGAATCACTAGATGCTTGAATGCTATCATTACAGCCACGATACCAAGTCTTGCCATACACAGGGCTGATGTGCAATATGAAGACTGAATTTTGACCTGTTGGTCCGATTTTGTCAAGGTATTTACTGTCTAGCCATCAGCACCCAATCCCTCAAACCAGTGACATTGCGCAAAATACAGACGTCATGAGTCATCAACAACAGCCTTGTACTCGCTCAATTGCCGAACCAGACGGCGAGATTTCTGCCTTCCTCGTCCAGCTTAGCGTCGTCAGCGGCTGCGGGCAAAACCGTCATACAGCAGCTGGGTGCCACCAACATTCAGACTATAAAATGTAGTTTCCCCTTCGCATTCCGGGCCTCCAGCCCTTGCTCTCCCCTCTGAAGCCTTCAATTGCAATGGCACAACGAAACCGAATTGATGCGGGCGTCGCGCCCAACATTGACGTCAAGAACCTGAGCTATGCGTTCCCAGACGGCAGCAGCGGTCTCAAAGAAGTTTTTCTGGACTTGCCGCCAGGGAGCCGTACGCTTTTAATCGGAGGTGCGGATGTCCTTTTACCACTACATGCGGAATCCAACTGACATAATCGCACAGCGAACGGCGCAGGAAAGACAACACTGCTCCGCTTACTCTCCGGCAAGCGCATGGCGCCCGCCGACACGGTGCACATCGCAGGCGTCGACCCCTTCAAGCTCGGCCTCGAAGGCGTCACCTACCTCGGTCTCGAATGGGTGCTGAACCCCATCGTGCGCTCCGACATCGATGTGCCGACGCTGCTCGCCTCGGTCGGCGGCAACGCGTTCCCCGACCGCCGCGACGAGCTCGTCCGCATCCTCGACATCGACCTCTCCTGGCGCCTGCACGCCGTATCCGACGGCGAGCGGCGCCGCGTCCAACTCGCCATGGGGCTTCTCCGCCCGTGGACCATCCTCCTCCTCGACGAGATCACCGTCGACCTCGATCTCCTTTCCCGCAGCAATTTTTTAAATTTCTTGAAGAAAGAGACGGAGATGAGGCCGTGTACGATTGTGTACGCGACGCATATTCTGGATAATCTCGCGATGTGGCCGACGCATCTTGTGCATATGAGTCTGGGCCGCGTGAAGAAGTGGGGGAGTATGAAGGAGATGAATGTTACGACGGAGGAGGGGAGGAGGGTTGTTAGTGGGAATAGTCAGTTGGGGGAGTTGGTGTTGAGGTGGTTGCAGGAGGATTTGGAGGAGAGGGGGCCGAGGAATGGGACGAGGACGCAGGGGAAGACGTACGAGAGCTTGGAGGGGAAGGGGGGGTATGGGTTGGAGAAGAGGCCGGAGAAATAGACAGGGAGGCTAGGGGTGGGGGGTTACCACAAGGCACAAGAGATGCATTGGATGGCGTTTTTTGGGATACTCAACGATGATACCCGGACTCAACTTCGTATTTCAACATGGGGTCTCTTTTCTCGGTGGTATTGACACTATCATGCTATAATTTCCATGCCATTCCATCGATCCGCTACTCGCAATCACACTACCAACTCGTCACTAAAGTTCAACCTCTTTCAACCTAACTCATCACCCTATGCTTCCCCGCACCAATTCGCTCGCTCATTCCCGGGGCAGATCCCGCCCAATCCACCTCAAACTCTGCACCCACACACCCTGCCTCACCTTCTCCCTTAACCGCCTATTCTGCGCCTTCACCGCATTGGGCTCAGACAGCAAGGTCGCTTTCTCCTGCTGCAGTTGCGCGATCTGCTCGTCTTTCGTCGAGCCTACGCCCGCGGGGGTAGAGGGAAAGGAGGTGGGGTTAGGTGTGAGAGAGCGCATGAGTAGGGCGTGCATCTCGTTGATTTGTGGACAGTGTGGACAGGCACTGCCAAGCGCGCATTCTCGGCTTCTAGTTCCGCGATGCGGGCGTCTTTTGTGGCATCGGAGGCACAGGAATCCCGACGCTGAATGGCCAAGAAGAGGGCGTGCATCTCGTCGATTGTGTAGGCCGGTGTGCTTGAAAGTAGAGCGTCTAGAGCGCGTAAGGAATCGCCTTATGGGCACGGAGAGGGTGTGGATGCTGGAGCTTCCGAGTTCACGGATGGGGAAGGGGCGTCGGCATGGGACATGTTGTGTTGATGTGTGTTTGTGTGTGTGTGGCCGAGTATAGCGAGTGTCAGAGCGGTTTGTATAGCAAAGTTTTGGGCGCACGGACCTTGGGTGAATACGCGGCACGCGGAGGGGTAACTCCTGGGTTGATTGCGGTCCGGGGTTCTCTGGGTCGATAGCATGACCTGATGTGAAAGAGAGGAAGAAAGTCGGGTGCAGAAATGGCCCTTGAGACGCCGTTTGAGACAGTGCGGTGGTTGAAATATCAGAGAGGAGATGGTGTGTTGTATTCGGTACCAGTTTTTAAGTTGCACCGGGTGCAAGCGCATTACAGATAACCCAGACATCAAAAAAGTGAGACATGCATTGTGATGCAGATAATAATGGGCAGTATGTCGGCAATTTTCACTTTTCAAAGCTCGGATGCACTCCGTCTGAGCATACATACATCTAAAAGTCTTCTTTTGACTTGGTGTCATATGTTAAAGATGTTTTTCCATGGTGGTCTGGGCGGGGACGGCAGATTCTCAAAACTATCACTATGTGAAATAAGCATGCCCGTTGATAGATGCACGTGCCACAATATGATTTCATCGCAGTTCCCCTCACCAGTTCAATGTTGTCAACTGTCGCAAACAAATCTTCTGCACGACGCAAGAGTACCGTACTAGTTCAGTAAATAGGCCGGTTCGGCACTTAGGCCACCCCCGCTTTTTCAACCCCTTGCTTCACCCTCTGATAACTTAACTAATATAGCTCTAATTAACAACGCACTTAAAGAAATTAAATTATATAAATTAGCTAAAAGATAGTTATACTAAAAAATTATAAAAAAATATAGTGTGCCACGTAAATTATTAAGGAGACTATACTAAGGTAAAAACACTCTAATAGAAGAGTAGAAACTCTAACGCAGAAAAATTAACCTATAATAAAAGTTAAAGCTTATAAGCTATATAGAGTAGCTTATAACTTATTAGCTACTACCTATAAAAGAAATAATATAGAATTTTGCTTCTATAATTATAAAATAGCCTGTTAGAAAGAGCTAGGTAACTTAATTTCTTAACTATAATTTAATTACTATTACCCTTTATTAGGCTATTATAATAGATAGCATACGTAACTAAGCTAATTTAGGTAATAAATATTAGTTATTCTTTTAATTACTTGCTAAGAAAATAGAGGAATATAATATAGAGCCTTATTATACATATAATATAGATAAGAAGGGCTTTCTTATTAGAGTTATTAAAAGAAGTAAAAGGATCTTTAGTAAAGTAATATAAAACTATACCGTGTCCGTGCGCGTGATGCGCCGGTTCGCGTGATGCGCCACCCTTATTAAAAATAGTTTATATAAAAACGAGGCTATTAAGCCACCCACAATTAATATTATTATAAGATTTTCTAGCAAAGTATAAAGTTGATAGCTACGATTAATTTGCACTATCGATATCTATCTAGAAGCTTGACATTACGGCCGCGGCGCGTAGAGATCGCTAGGGCGGCAGATGCGCCCTCTAAGGCCTCCCCAGTATCTAGAGCATTAACAACACGTTTCTGACGCTTTCTAGTCTGTAGAGGTGCCTGTAAGGCCTTCCTCTTACCCTTTTAGGGTAGTTGTAGAGCTTTTTCAGCGTCGCGGGCAGACTTCTAGGCGGCGCGCTAAGCTGCCTTTTCAGCCCTCTCCTTCTCCTTCTCCTTTTTAGCCTCCTCCCGCGCAGTACGCTTTTCCTGCTAAATCTTCTCTTTATATAGCTTAGCTACTTTCTTTAGCTTTACTTTATTTACTTTTTAAAGCTATTGCTTCTTTTCCTCTTACTTCTTAATAAATTAACGTGTACGTGCCTCCCTTACCTTTCTAAGTAACTAAAAGACTACTTTACTATAATACTTCTAGCGCTACTAAAGGTCTAAAGTCTTACCTTTTATTTTATGCTTTTACTTAGTAAATAGTACCTGCTTAATCTTATCTATCTTGTGCTTAAGTAGCTTATTTTAAATAAATAAGTAATAAAGTAATTAGCGTAGCTTCTTAGTATTATAACTATTTTAATCTTTAACTACTAATTACACTAGCCTATCTATTTTTCTTTAGTTATAATTACTAAGTCCTAATAAGAAGCTATTACCTAAGTCCTAATTATAAGTAAACCTATTAAGGATAAGAGTAAAATTAGGTAGTAATATACATATTACTCTAAATAAGCTAAGGATAGTTAATTCTTTAAAAAAGGCCTTCTATGTATTCTAAAATAAGAGGAAAAAGTTACCTTTAGTAATAAAAGCTAGAGCCTAGCTTTTATAAAGGTGTTTTAAGAACTCTACTAAGTAGGCTATTAATAGAGGCTTAAATATTATAATATTAAGTAGCTAAAGCGTATAAGTTAAATAAGGTAGTAGGATAGTAAGAAGGATCCTATTTTAATTATAATAGTTAATAAAATCTATAGTAATATAGGATCTATAGCTATTTAGGACTAGAAGTTAGTATAATTATTAGGCCTTCTCTTTTATATAGTAATTAAACACCTATTTAAGCTAGGCAAGCCTAATATCGTTATTTATCTAGTTAGAGAATAATAAGCTAATAAAGACTTTATATTTTCCTACCTTAATATCTTCTACCTAGGTTAATTAGATACCCTTATTAGTAGCCTTATAAATAAGGCTTAGTAGCAGAGCTAATCTATTAGCGTAAATACATACTAGGAGCGTAATCTATACGCGATTACTATTTTAAAGTAATACTTTAACCTCCTTATTCTTTTATATTCGTCTGCTAAATATCCTCTTTAATCTACTAATAATTTTAATTAGGAAGCCTTTTTTATCTATATTATAAGTATAATAAGGATCTATCTTATATTAATTAATCTTACTATGTAGAAAGTTAAAGTAAAGGCAATATTTATCCTCTAAATTAGCTTTATAGTAATTACTATCTATGCTAACTATCTATTAAGAGATAAGATAGGCACTATATTAGTTAATAAAGTAAGTAACCTAGCTCTCGCTAACTAGCTCCTTTGCTATTATAGAGGCAAAATTCTGTATTATCTCCCTAGTAGGAGGTAGGTGTCTCTTTATAAGGCCTTTAATATATTATATAAGCTCCTCCTCTTACTATAGGGTAAGTTTTTACTAGTTAGTATTCTTAACCTATGTAAGGCGCACTAGACCCTAATGCCTTTAAATTAACGTAGATTATATAACACTATACTTAGTAGCAATCTTTTTATAGGAATATTCTTTTTTAAGTTTTAGTAATTCTAGCTCTGCAAGCGCGTTATTAATCGGAGCTATATTAGTGGAGTTATCGCGTGTTGAAGTTTGGGTAATTTGATGAGGGTGGCGCATCACGCGAACCGGCGCATCACGCGCACGGACACGGTAAGGAGGTTATAGTATCTCTTTAAAATAAAAATAAAAAGTAAATAACGCTACTCGCCTGCGTATATAATAATAAATTAGTATTACTACTAGCTTTGTTATTTATAGCTACTAATAAGGGCCTTTAATTATTATAGGTAGATAATATTAAAGCTTAAAAATATAAGGTCTTTATTAGCTTATCTCTAACTAAATAGACTAATAACGATATAGGGCTTGCATGGCTAGAGCAGGTGTTTAATCGCTATACTAAGGAGAAAGCTTGTTAATCCTAGCGTCTACTTATCCCAGATAGCCACGGGTCTTACATAACGATAGACTTTATCAAGTACTGTACACAGAATCAAATTCTACTTATAGTATTCCCCCCTTATAGCACTCACACGCTGCAGCTACTAGATGTAGTAATATTTAAGCCTCTCTTATTATTCTACTTAAACGCTCTTACAAACTACCTCTATAACACCTAAAGCTTATTACTAGTTAAGAAATAAAACTTCTTTAAGGTATTTTAAGAAGCCTAAACTATTTTTTTTATAAAAAATAAATAGTTCTTAACACCTTTAAGGTAACTAGGATATAGCTACTTAACTTTAAAGTTATACTTAAATAATTTACCTACTTAATACTAAAGTATGTATCGGCGCAGGTCACTCAAAGGATCGATGTTGGCGTATCTCCTAGCAGAGGCATATGGGAGTGCGTGTATAAGAATGTAGCCTCGAATGAATTAAGTGCCTATAGGCCTGGTACGAAAGAATACGGAAAAGGTACTGAACTACAAAGGCCCCAAGCTCCTCTAAATACACCTCTTCCCAGATGGCTAGCTAGCACATATCTGCCATAGGTTGACCGTCGGTCTGATGGATCCGAAATAGGTCCGAATCGGATCCGTAGTTCCCCATCGGTCTGATAGATCCGAAATTGGTCCGATACGGATGAGTGTCGGTTTTCGGATGATCTCGAATCCTGTCTTGACTGGCCAAGGGTTCTCGTGTCGACGAGCGATTGTGTTAAGATCCCAAAGAGGTAGCTATTCTCTAAGGGGCTAAGGTTGGTTCTCGGGCAGGAGTACTGGTAGGACGGGAAAGGGTTGTAGTGATAGCTTGCGCCTGTCACTAAGGGCGTTGGTATTGAAGGTGTGTACAGCATAATCAAATTAACAAGGTTACTTATTCAGATCTAAACGATAGATTAATAAACAGGTTGAACACGAATGCCTTAAGGGTATTCGTGTGGGTTTATATACAAGAGGGGTAAACCTTACCGTCCATCTCTCTTTCTACCGTCCCTAGATTCCGATGGATGGTCGCGCCGTCCGTGGATGGTGCACCTTCCACAATCTTGGCAGGATAGTATGTCTTGGCTGGATGGTACATCACGTGACCTCGGTTACGCGACCCCGCCGAGTGTCACTTCCACTAAGGCCCGTTGGTCCTCCGCGTTCCATACATGTTCAGATCCTAACAGATTGTTCCTGTTACAAAGTAGAATTTACGTAAGAGCTTTAACTTAGTATTTAGTAGTAAGAATTAGTATAAACTTAAAACTATTATATACTTCTAAGTTAAGGATTAAAGTAATAAAAATATTAAAAAGCTTTAGCGCTTGCTCTATTATATTACTATTTAAAATAACTTACTTTACGCTAAAGTAATAGGCCTAAAAGATACTATACTTACTAGTAAGAAATATAAGAAGAAAAGTAAACTTTTAGACTTATAATAACGTAAGAAGTATTGTAGCGGTGTAGTAATATAGTTACTAAGGAAGCTAAGGGAGGCTAAGGCGCGTAAAAGAGTAAGAGAGCAAGAGAAAGAGGAGTAATAACTTAAAAAGGCTTATAAAAAGGCTAAATAGGCCTTAAATAAAGTTCTTAAGCTTTAAGAGAAAGAAGAAAGAGAGAGGTTAAAAATTTAAAAATAAAAAGAAAAGGAGAGAATAGAAGCTAAAAGGTAGTATAAGCGAAAGCGCAAGATAATAAAGAAAGAAAACTTTAAAAAAGCTATATAAACCTTTTAAAAGAAAAAGAGGAAGGCTTTAAAGCCTCTTATAATAAAATAAAAGAAATAGACTTATATAGAGGTTACTATAAAGGCTACTATTAATACTTAGGGTAATTAACTATATAATTCTTTACTTATAGTTACTACTTAGCGTAGCTAGAACATTAAGCTTTTATAAAAATTTAAGTAGTATATCTTTTTCGCAGGAGCTTGTTTAGTATTAAAATAATTTATTAGAATAAATTTAGCTATTATAAGTAACTTTATAACGCTGTTTGTGTTACTGCGTGTTTTTAATGAGGCGGCCTAAGTGCCGAACCGGCCCATTTACTGAACCGCCACGGTACTACGCATCTCGTACCTAGCTTTCGTTGCAGACGTTCTGTGCCAAATCCCTTACACTTTTGTTTCTTTCTCTCGCTATGAACCAAAATCACGCAAATTTCCAAGGTCGGTTGGATTTCATACGGAATATTCTGCGCGAACGATTCGGCGCCGACGTAAGTACTGCACGTGATGCATTTTCGGCCGAAGCACTTAGTGCTAACCTTGCTATCTTCGAAGGAAGCCAGGATCGATCCCATCCAATACGACCCGGAGAGTCCTTTCAAGTACAACAACTTCGTTTACCGCATCACTCTGCCTTCGCCGCCGTCCGTTGCCCGAAATAATAACAGCCATGAAACGCGTCAGCCGGGCACCGCGCTGCTATCAGAGGGCGCCAAAGAGTTTATCATGCGGCTCACCAACCCTGACGCCGAGGGAATGCATGCGCATACCCGAGTTGAAAACGAGGTCGCCATTATTTCTCTCGCTGCTGCTGCTCTCAGTGGCTTCAAACCACACGTGGTTCCTTCCGTGTATGGTTGGGGAAGCGCAGCCCCGCCATCCTCGCAAGGCTGGATCCTCCAGGAGCTGATGCCTGGGGCATCAGTGAGCGAAGCATTTAACAGCATGCCTCTCGGGGAAAAGAAAAGCATCCTTGCCCAGATGGCCCAAATTCTGAAGGCCTTGCAAGACTTCCAGCTTCCGAGCAGCATCGAGCAGTACTGTGGGGTGACCTTTGATGGCGCCGGCCAGATTGTAAGCACAGCGATGACGAGCGTGGGTAGTGGGCCTTGGCTGTTGTATGAGGACTACTTCAGAGACCGACTAGAACGGGCTCTGCAACAAGCAGACAGTAACCCCTACATTAATGGATGGCATGCAAATGGGGTGAGAAAACGCCTTGAAGCCTTCGTTGAGAGCGGCGTTCCGGCCCAGTTCAAGGCCCTTAAGTCCAGGGATGACAAGACTATTGTCCATGCCGACTTCAGTAAGTAAATTCCTCTTTCTTAAAAAAGCTCTGATGCTGCAAGGCTAACACTGTTCGAATTTCAGCTCTGGACAACCTGCTCTATGATGCTTCCACCCAGCGCATTACAGCCTTGATCGATTACGACTTCGCTTGCATACTGCACCCATCCTACGAATTCCTACGCTCCTTCAGCGGCGCTGGAGGCCAATTTCAAGGCTGGTCGGATATCGAATCCAGCGAACAGACAGTGTTGCGAGACGCAAAGCTTTATGGCTTCCCCTCGACACTACCTGAGAACACAGAGAACGGCGTGAAGTGGGATGTTGCCAAGGTTTGGGAGGAAGAGTTGGAGCGCCTTAACGTACAGCGACCGAGAACCATCAAAGGCATCGAAAAGGTTGCAGATGTTGATGCTGTTCTTCGCTCCATCCTGCCTTGGCGCGTTACAAACTCGGATGTCTTGCGGCTGCAATCTGAGGCCGTGATACTGAAATGCAGGGACGAGAACGAGGCTCAGCTGGTCAAGTTGCTGGATCATCTGGGGTTTTAATTTCTTGGATTGGAGTAGACAGACGTGGATGTTAACCACTAGGGATTGGAAGACAGCGGTAAACATATTATCAGTAGTCCACCCTCAGAGGGTTACTATCTCGTTTATCCTAAGACTCTCTCGTTCACGAATATCCAATAAGGACGGGCATCGCCGTAGCTTTTAAATCATACAATATAATATAACTCTTAAAGCTACCCCTACAAACAAGGCGTACGACGTTTGGGCGTTTCAGTCGACTCTGGGGGGTGTGTAAGTGGGTCCAGGCTCCCACATGTTTGCAGTCTCCTTTCTCCAAACTTCCCGATTAGGAATAGCTCCTACAAGCTTTATTAGGTATATAGCTTCACACTAGGCCCTGAAGGCCACAAATCGAGCTTCTCCTCACTTTTCTCTCTTCCGCTGCACCTTCTTACTGACCCTCAGGCCTCCCAGCCTGATACTATCGTCCGCCGCAAAGCGATAGTCATTGACCATTAGCTCTTCCTTCACAGCTAGCGAAATACAAACCAGAAGACGCTCGATCGGGTCAGAACATCACTCAGTACGTTCTTGAGACCGCCACGCTAAGTCAGCAATCATGACCGGTGCGAACGGTCTAACGATCACCTACGAGCGCATCAATCCGCTGCTCCGCCAGGGTATAGCGGCTTCCGCAGAAACCACAACGTCCCATGAGTTTTGTCGTTGTCTAGAGGAGCAGAAGGACGCGATAAGACAGCTCGCCGGGTTCTTCCTCGCAGTTCGGAGATCTTTAACTCAACCGCAACTATCACGAGGTTAGTATAACTAACCTCAACAACCTCTAAACGTAAATGTGACTCCTTCGCCGCACGCCCGGCAGGATAGGCCGCGGTATCGCTTTCCACTCGATGCAGAATATGAGCGACAGAAGGGGCCGCCGCTGCCACATCGCGTGCGAGCGAATCTAGCCGAACGATACCACCCACATCATAGCTACTGCGTTCGCCGAGCCCTTACATCACCTACCGTCGCGGAACTTCCGAAGTAGCTGCGATGGACCTTCGGGTCATGTTTAGGTAGGCGGCTGCCTACGCCATTGCTAGGGGCAGGCACACGTCAACTCTCTCGCAGTCGCACAGTCGCGAAGGTCGTTCCTGATCAGCGACCTCTCCGGGAAGTCGCCCACGTCGCGCCAGTAGTAACATCAGCAAGGGAAGTATCGGAAGATGGGAAATTGCTGACCTTGGATAGCCGGAGCCGTTTGCTCTTGCTGTCGCCCTTGCTATTTATTATATCTACCTTAAAATCGCGCAATAGCTAAATAATTAGAATACTAAGTAAATACTAATAATTTAAATAATTAGTAATTATTTACAGGCCTTAGAAACCTCAACTCTAGAAAATCTTATAATAATATTAATTGTAGGTGGCTTAGTAGCCTCATGTTGCTGGCCAAGCGATCATGTTGGGGTGGCGCGTTCAGTGACGCGGCGCGCCAACTGCCAAGCTACGGTATCTCTACTATTTTTTTTTTGGGATTGCTGAAGACACCGACACTTTTCAATTTGAAATTTTGACCTTATTGTGGTCCAGATTGTACGTATTTTCCTCGTCTATGCCTAATTGCCGAGGCTTGTGTAGGTCTGAGGTCGGTTTCACCAGGAGTATATCAAACCGTGAGATGGATCGGTTTCATTCCATTAATCGGATAATCTATTTCTCCCGCTTCCACTTATGTGACGTCGAGAAAGAGTGTTGAGGCAATCGTTGTTTTGATTGAGAAGCTACTCTATGGAGCTATATACTGTGGATCACGTGGATCACGTGCACGGGCCGCACGTACGCGGGTAGCCCAAGCTTCATGTCCTAAACCGTCACAACTTAGATGTACCGGGAGAATTTCATCGGTCTCTTCGGAAAAAGCCTACAATTAGCTGGTTTCTCGGTCAGTACCGTGGAGACATTTCAGCAATTCTTTTCCCATTTTTCTTTTCGTCATAACTCTTGTTAATTCCAATACACGCAGCGGCGGCTTCAACGTTGCATTGCATGAGATATTTGTGCTAGACACCGTGTGGTAGAGCAACTGATCTCAGAGGCAGCGACGATCAAACATTATCTGTGGGACATATTGGTACTGGGACTTCAAAGCACTGTTGGAATTCCAAGCAAAGGCGCCTTCCCATGCATGACAGACACAGACCAACGCCATTGAAATGCTTTTGAGCTAATGACCGTGAAAAGTGGACGCTCAGCGAGGTTCCAGTTCGGGATCGGCTAAACCGCTACCAATTCAGATGGTAGAGCTCGGAGCAGACGTAACCTGGCTATTCCATGAAATTGCTGCTTGACTGATCGCCGGCGAGAAGACAGCACTGCTTGTGACCATCGTCCAAGCGTTGTTCGGCACACCCCAACTACTCCCAGGCCCATGTGTCGCAGATGCGGATTGTCCCGACTCTCCATCTGGAGCTTGCGTCTAGTAATTGCCTCTTGAGTATGTGTCGAGCGCCGAGTAGACGCCCTTGATGTTTCCGCGATTGTATGGATTTGTGTTGTAGAGCCACGCGATCCTTTCGTTGATAGCTTCTTCCGTGAAGTCGTCCGAGTCGTACTGCTTAGCATGAAATTCCGGCTGCAGGGGATCGATGAACAGGGTCGAATTGGTGTAGCCCCATTTCTCTAGATTGGGAACACTAAAAACTGCGAGCATGCTGTTCGACTTAGCGCATGGTACTCACAGAAAACCCGGGTGGACTCACTCGTTGTCCTCATGCATCAAGTTGTGACGGTGGAACACATAGACACTGTCCCATGGCGCATATCTGGCGATGGCCTCCATCGACTCGCCTGCAGCTAGCCAGACTACGTTCTTCCAACCAGCACTTTCGTAACTGGCTACTTCACCTCTACCGCCAGATCTCGAAATAACCTTGAAATCGACCAGGTGGATGTGTACCGGGTGTGTGGCGCCGTTGTGCAGTGTCCACGTCTCATACGTACCGCGTTCAGGTTTGGTCAAAATGCGATTTTCGATGTTCCTGAAACCAACACCGTTAATCACCCATCCACCACCCCGACCGCGTTCGAATGTAAAGTCTTTAGCGTTCGAAGCCGAAGGTGCCATCAGATCGTCTTTTCGGAGAGTTTGAGACACATCTCCGTTGTTACTACCGTCACTGACGCTCTCTCTAACAACAAAACGCATGACCCAGTCTGTGGCGGCGTAATCTTAGTTCTCGTCTAGACCACGTCCATTGAGAACAGTAACATTCTGATTCTTGTGATTGGAGAAGTCGATAATCACTTCGTAACGTTCGCTCATGGACAGGGCAATAACGTTGGTATTGACCGGGGAGCCGAAAAGGCCTGGGCGGAGCTTAGATGGGCATGAGGAAACAAGCAACGAATTACATACCACAGTCTGATGCGATAACGTCAAAATCCAGTAGGTCGCCATCGTCTGTGTTGAACGAGAGGTAAAAGGCTGGTAGGGTGTGGCGATCTCCATTATCCTTGCCAGATTTATTTCGACTGACTGCTGCGTTGAGCATGCGGAGACGGTACTTCCGAGGCTCAACCGTCAGATACGGCTATGGCTGTTCGTTCCTACAACACTTAGCATCCTGGCTAGAAAGTTTGGAGCACAACTCCTCACACTTCAATGATGTCACCCCAAAGTCCGTTGGCATAATTAGTATCGTAGTTCAGTGAGCCATCCGCGTTGTAGGTCTTGGTAGAAGTGGCAAGCGGCACGTCATACTGACTCGAAGGTAGCCCCAGAGCTTGCTCTTCTGGATCAGTGCTTCCAAGCACCCCAGGGCGCCGAACCTAAAAGCAAGTACTCGGATGTGGCCTGAGCATCTGGCAAAACGCTAGGTACGTGATTGTCTGGTCCGTTCAGCCACACCCGTCAGAATCTCACGAAAGCGCCAATTCAGTAGAATTGGCCAGAAATCCAGGCTGTAGACTGGTGATCAGATAAATCCCTAACCCCTTGCCTCTTGCTCGCGAGGAGCTGTGAAGGCGCCGCTTGAGGGGAGCAGATACCTAGGTAATGGCCCCTCACGCTAGCTGAACGTTGGTGCCGCGACGCATAACATGGTCAGAAAATTGCCTTTAGGCACATGCGAGTGCTGCGAGCTCAAGTCCAGTCCTGCGGTCGATATTGCTGTTGAGGCGATACAGGTTGTGCTGTGTTTGATGGAAACTTCATTTTTCTGTGCAACGTTCATGCACACTGGCAATACAAACGCGCACTACGTGTTGTGGCGGGCGATATTCGAGAAACACGGGTTGCATATAATCGAACGTCCAAACTGCCAAAACGTGGATGCTAGTCGCACGTGGACGTCCATGTTGACCCAGATTTTAGCAGCATCGCGTCAAATGTGGAAACATTTAACACCTAACGACTACGTGTCGAACTTCAAAATGTTGACCAGTCATTTCGTGGATAATGATCAGCAGTATGGTCTTCAGAAACGAACGTAACCCCTTCGTCTCTAGGCTCAAAGTTGGCCTCTCCATGTCCGTTCTGCGCAGTCTGTTAGTAGAGCCGCAGACCTAGCTTACAACTTGTCAATTACCAGATTTGCACTCACCAGATTGTGATACTCTAGCTTCTCGCGACTAGAATAGACCTTCACACATCCCTCGACTGAGCATCGCCAGTATCTTTCATCAGCTTCGGCGATCTCCATTGCTCGATCATATAACTGCCGGTCCTTGGGTGGATCAGCTGCCTCGAAGGGCTCTGGCCCACCATTGACGTCGCAACAAAACGCCAGAAACGGTATATTCTCAACAATCGTTGCTGCCGTTGGGCGCTGAGTCGGATCTGGGCTCAGCATGAGTGCTACCAACTCAGTAATGTGGGAGTGGATGGTATCCGATTCGAAACCGTAGCTTGTGAGGTAGAGGTTGCGCACGAATTGTTGTATAGTTGTTGCATGAGTAGCATACGATGGATCTACTGGATGGGACTCTCGGATAGAGTGTAGAAAATCATAGTTGTACGGAAAATCCTCTGTATACGGTAGGGCGAGGACCGAGAGCATTTCCGCATAGACGGCACCAAGCGAGAAGATGTCCGCTTTTTGATCTCGCCGTTCCTGAGCTATGACTTCAGGTGCTGCGTACATCTTTGTGTAAGCGATCGGCGTCTCAGTGTTTGCATCATCGAATGAACGATAGGATCGAGCTATTCCGAAGTCTGCCACATAAATCTTGAATTTCCCTTGGTTGCACACAGTGCTACTGTTCATGTCGCGCACTAAGAGGTTCTTCGGTTTGATGTCCATGTGCTTCATCAAATTCTCGTGGATGTAAGCTACTGCCTTGGCGAGGCAACGCAAGAACGTGGAAGTGGAGTAGAGACGGACAGCACGCTCTTCAGCAGATAGGTTGTCTGCGATGGATTCGAGAAATACATCCAATGTGTAATCGGCTACTGGATAGAGCAAGATGGATAACGTCCGTGGCAGCGTGTAGGTTCCGACGATTCGAACAATGTGTGAATGCTTGAGCCTTTGAAGGTGTTCGACCTCTTGCAGGGCTTCCTCTTTCTTCAAGCGCCTGCTTACATGCACTGTTTTGCCTGAGCGAGAAGGTAATATTAGCACATGATTAACGGAAGAGACCACAGGGAATTAAGAGCTGGCATATTACAGCGTACGGGCTCATTCGTGCCTGTCATGCAACGATGCAGAATGCACCTACCGATGGCAAAGTTTAAAAGTTTACTTACGAGCGAGTCGGATTCTTCTACATCGTACGCTGTCTACAAGAGCTGTACCACTATGCCCCAGGTTCTTTTCGTGCTCGAGTGGAATCGTATCTTCCTCGGCAACCCCGAATTCAGCGTGTTGCCCACGACCGGACCAGTTCATCTCTTCGAAAGGATCCGGTATGAGGCCTTTTTGGCGTAGGTATCTATTCCAGACCGATGTACTTCTGCAGATGTCATCAGCTTATTGTACTTTTGGACGTGCTATAACGGTAAATATGAACGATAGCGAATTCAGGGATACATAAAGTAAGTTAAAGCTGATATGTCTGTTGATCGAATGACATCGAACGTAATGAAGTAAGAGGAAGGACAGCGGCAGTGCTTGCTCGAGTGACTTAGAAAATCGATGGTAAAGGAAATAGTATGTTTCGGACAGATGAGAAAGCATTAGAATACATAAACAAAAGACCATTATACAACGAAGCCCACACTTACGTAATTTCCGGGGTTATCTTGTAGGGGTCGTCAGGTCCAACGTCTGGAGTCGCGAAGACGGTGGCGCCGCTGAGGATAGACCGGGGTGTCTTGAAGAAGTCGATAGCTGAGGCAGGGGACTCTTCGTCATTCGCGTCAGGAATATCAAAACTGACCTTTGATTTGAAGCGACTAGCCATTGTAGGAATCGCACGGGGGATTGAATGGCCTTGCCGCTTGATCCGTACTCCAGCAGAAACGGCTCTTGTTAAGATAGCCGCGCTATCGCCATTGAAAGTAGAATTTTCAGAGTCTGTACGCTGAAGCAAACCGAAGCTGTTTCCAGGGGAAGTCTCTTGCGAGAGGGGCGAGACGGGGGTGTGGAATGCTTCAGTTGCACTTGCCGGGCTTCTAGAATACCAACCTCCACGAAGATACTCAAGAGCCCAATCTGAAGTTGCTTTCGACTTCCACTTGGCGGAGGATGGTCTGTCATCAATCTGTGGAGAACGCACAGCTACGCCAGTGTTCGATTTGTGAGCTACTTCGGCAATACCTTTCCCCCATGAATCATCGGAGCGACTTGCACCGTCGCTATTGGCTGGGGCAAGAGCAGGCAACGCTCCAGCCCTATAATGGGTACTCTGAGTGTTGCCAGGGCCAGTTGACGTGTTTGAAGCTCCCCCTAACCTGCCGGGGCCAGAGTGACCCTGGCTATGAGGCTCAGTCAACCTCGACGATACATCGGTATAATCATTGCCGCGTGCTAGCCTACCCACGAATTCGTGTAGCAGGTTGACAGCATGCTGATATCGCTCCGAAGCAGCATTAATGCCTTCGGGATCTAGCACCGGCAGCGTCCTTCCCTCTGCCTCAGCCCATGATTGTATACTGCTGGTGCCGTCATTGTCTGCCAAATCCTTTCTTTTGTTTTGTCGTATGTCATCTGCTAGGTGCTCTATCGATTCGAGGAGTTCGGCGGTCGAATAAGAGAGGCTCTTGCGTATCCAAGGTATTGGAACCCCGGCGCCTGCTTGGAAGCCATCGATATAGGCTTTTATGATGAAATAATATGGTCGGCAGGCGCTCTGCTGCTGCGGCGACAGTTCAGTCCCGGTGACTCGATCGTAAGGCTGGAAGTTTGTCGGTGGGAGGGGCATGGTTGTATCGCTCGGGAGCACCCATCGAAACCACGTTGTACAGGCGAGGAACTCTATGCGCAAATCAACAAATTACGTCCTGCAGCATAAAGTGAGCTACCAGCAAGTTCGCGAAGGTAACTTGGTACTGTGAAATTCTCCAACATCAGCGAGGCTGTGAGCCGGCCGGGGTAGACGAACTCATTGGACGAATGCTTCGCCCCCGCCACACTCACGGCCACGCACCGTATGTTGCTGAGGGATTCCGCCATCTTACGACTTCTTGACTACAAGCTTTGTAGGAAGGAGATTGCTGATGGGTGCGTAGAGTGAATTTGACGTGTTGCGCGACAATGAGACGGAACCCTGTGAGGGGCCGGGCTCCGAGATCTCCCTGGCCGGCCTGTGGCCACAAGGCTGGAACGACTGGACAACACCACGCTGATACACGAACACATATCGTCTGCTTAGATAGCTGATGGCGGACGATGAGGCCTCCGCAGCCCATCTTCACTCATTTCCTGTTCTCATCGTCGAGCTTTGGGTTTTTGCGCTAAATAGCATGCGCTACTGTAGTGGAGCCAGGACTTCTTCCTCCCGATGGTCCAACATCATCCCATCCGGCACACCGCTCTCGCGGTTCTGCGCCGCATCCTCTCTCCGCACCTCAAAGGCCTGGCGACCGGGGGCATCGCCTTCTCAAATTTCGGCACTCGTGGTGGCCTTTTCGCGCGGGGTTCAATCGCGGGTCCCCTGGGCCGTCACACGGGGCCCTAAGGCCACCAGGCCGCCTGTCACAATCAGCTTATCGATCCACAGAGGTTACCAACATCCAGTCTGAAGGACGCGTCAGGGCGGTTCACACTTGCGTCACAATCTTGAGTCAGTTGCGCTGAAACGCTCCCTCAACTGCCTGTGCCACATGGATGGACATCGGATGAAGCTTTGACCATCGCGAGCTCTGCGTCGGATTCTGCTCGCTTACAGCTGTCCAAACAGTGCCGGACACGGACCGTGTGCTTGCTGAATCAACCGTCAGAGACATGAAATTTAATGTTGTGAGCTCTTTTTAGAAAAAAAGCCTGCTCAGGACGGCCGTGCCGCTTTGCTATCATCAGCAGGAGCAACAGTCGAAGGTTTGTGTTTCACTAACAACATGGTCGTCCACTTTAGGAAAAGCATTGGCGAATTACGAATTTACTAACAGCAGGGCACGCCTTCCCAAACGCCTGGACACCATAAGTGACAGCACAAGCATTGAGAAGGATCTAGCGCTCCACACTAACAATTGGTCAAGGCTCCTGCAGGAACTCGAGCTCCTTTAGGATCTTTATAATGTTGACAAGTCGCTCTTGTTTACAAACCGTCTTAACTCGTTGTGCTGCAGCTTTGTATTAGTTTCGAAAAATATTCTAGAGAAATCATTGCGACACTATCAGACCACTGATCTGCGTCCATCCATCAACAAGGCTGCAGGACATTCGTCAGTTTACATACTTCCGCCCAATGGATCGAGCTACTACGAATATCCAACAGCAGTAACGCGAAAGTGCTCAGCAGCTACGATAACTGGATTGGGATACGATTCTGCATACGCTCGAGCATCGCGACGAACGAGCGACGAGGACTCAATTTCGATGTTATCTCCTATGGAGCCAACGAGCCCCGAACAAACTCACTATCCGCCAACCGAATCGACTGACCGTCAGCAACCGTCCTCTGATAATGCAACGTCTCCTCGTACAGAACCATGGCTCGCTCCGTCAGAGGCGATTTCCCACGAGCAACACCGAGCCTCCTCTCCCGCTTTGGTATTGGGGTTTTCGGTGTTTGGTAACAGCGCAACATCGGAAAGAGCATACCAAGAACAAGTCGCATGGGCGAATTCTACCCAGTTCAGGTCAGTACCACCTACCGAACCGGAGCCGCAGATGGTGCAGAGTATTCTCTCAGGCACGGACGACGACACGCTTCCTCCATCGCGCAAATACTTCCGTGATCCTCGCCATATGCTTGAGCCTTGGGCCACGGGTGTATGGATACGATTCCCATGGTGGGGCTTCGGGGCACTCCTTTCTGTCTTGCTATTGACCGGAGCATCGGCTAGTATTCTTCTAGCCAGCCGCGGTACCTCCCAAGACGATTGGAAGTTCGGGCATGACAATGCTCAGCCACACGTCTACATCTCAGTGTTCGAGATGATGATGAATTTCCTGGTCTTGTTCGCGTTAGCAGACGGCATTGTCATCAGGTTTTGGCGGCAGCTGCTGCATGGGACGACCCTCGACTCTCTTCATGATACGTACGAGTGCGTCCATGTCTGGCTTGCTATCAAGAGGGTTGTATGTCTGAGATTCAATGTTGTTGCCGTAGCCTGCATATTCGCTTCGATATCCTTCGCAAGAGGGCCTTTGTTTCAACGCGCATTAACCTTCACCGAGGACGACCGAACGTACCGCGCATCACCTCTTTTCGTAGGCCTTGGCATCGCAGTCTCGGTGATGGGCGTGGCGGCTATCGTACCACTCTACTACGGCTTCTGGGAGATGGGGCGTAAAGTGAGCTTAAATCCATTGGAGGTAGCTCGAGCGTTTGGAGCACCGATGATGGAAGGTTTGGATGGGAACACGACGCCAGACATGGTTACAGTAGAGCGAGGAGGTATGGGTGTGAAGTATGGCGCGTTGGACAGGTACGGTGAGGAGAAGAAACTGAGGGTCGAGGACAGTGGAAGGGCTACAGTGAGGACACCTTGGCATGGTGAAATATTTGGATAACGTCTCTAGAGCTTCAATGCGATTTCTTATATCTTGGTGACTCGTAGGGATGACCGCTTTACATGCAACCGAACCCGGATGAGTAATTGCTGGTAGCAAATATGAATTCGAAATCACCGACTATACGTCCAAGCGTCTCGCCCCCGCGCTGCACCCTCACCTCGACGACAAGCTACTTGAAATAGCCCTGGAGGCGTCGACACGCGCCACTCTGCTCGACTCAGCATCTCGCCATCTCACCACTTTAAACTGTGGACTCAGGAGCGTGCCTTGTTGCGAGGGGCCATCGTACGTGTTACAGGTGCCGCAACAGTCCAGGGCCAGCGCTTGCTCTCCAAAGCTAAGCACACTAAAACATATTTGCCCGTGCCGCTTCACTCAGCCCAGAATGTACCTTTTTTCTTGCATTCTATCCATTTCCTCACATTCCACTGTTTGAATCCGAGCACCTCGCAACCCCTCATGAAAGCCAAAGTCAGCAGCTTGGGCCATAAATTTCCTTTTGAAAGGGCCATTTCACTTTCCGACTCGCGAAGATGACACAGATAGGCCTTGAGAACGGTCCCAACTACCTTACGTATGCGGTAGTCCAGAATCAAAGAGATCCCGCTCTTGCCGTATACGCGAATGCTTGTGCGAGTAACAACGTCCCATCTGCTCTCTCCTTGTCAACCAATCTCGATACCGGCACAGTTACATTCGGACTTAACATAGCTGTTCAACGAGGCCATCTTGAGCTTGCCAGGCAACTGCTGAACGCGGGTGCCGAATGGGACGCCTTCACCATCGAATACGCGCTAGCTCCTTCGACGCAGTAAAGTTGCTCGTCGAGTGCGGATACGACGTGAACACAGGCTTGATTGGCGGCAGCGCTCTACTTCCGTAAGCCCCTTGCTCCGTTCCAGATCTATCACGAGAAACTCATGGCGATCAGTATGGTAGTCGGACACAACGACGAGGCATGTATTCAGTATCTTCTGGAGCGTGGTGCGAACCCCAGTTTTGGGCCCAAGAGAAGAGCGCCTGGCCATATCACGGAGCATCGTGCCGTGATGAATTCGGGCTCAATTCTCACCAAAGCAGCTATGGAATGTTCACCAGAAATCTTCGCCCTGCTACGTTCCCATGGCTCAGATCTTTCTCACGACGGCACCATACCATTGCATTGCGCAGCTGGCCATCCTCTCTCCCGGGATGGAACTTCCCGTATCCCGATGCTAGAGTACCTTGTCGACGAGCTTGGCATAGACGTCAACGCCATGGATGATGCCATCAAGATTTATGACCAGGGCCAGGGACAGACGGGAACGCCGCTCTACTACGCAGTCAAATGTGGACACTTTGAAGAAGTAAAATGGCTCTTGGACAGAGGCGCAGACCCCGATCTGAAAACAACCTGGGGCGGCTACTCGGCCAGAGACCAAGCGAAGATACTACCACCCGGCCATGCAATACGTGTCCTTTTTGAGGATCTGCAACCTAAAACTTGACGGCATGCCGGTTAATCAAGATTTTAGATGGAGAAATAGTCTTGAATCAAATCTTCATTCTATCCTCATGCCATAAACGAGTCTTTGCTCCATATTTACACCTCAACCCTCTCCTCACTCTAATTTCTCGGCTCCTATATCACACAGCCAGGATTCCCTTATCGTTAACCTCTTCCACACACCACCTCCTCCACCCTAAATGCGACTTGGTTCTGCTGTGCTTCGCCGCAAAATTCAGCGTGTATACCTAGGCATACTCGCAGGCTTTACCAGCGTATAACTCGACGTAACATAGTGATCCCAAACCCGTCTCTAGATGTCTTTGGACGTAATAGGCTGGGGCTAGGCCGGCGACAGAAAATATCATGGGACGTAATCATAGCCCTCCCTGGAGTGGACCCTGGACCCTGGACCCGTGGATGTCAAGGTTACTGTTATAATGATTAGACTTTTTTTGCTAGACTAGGCACTTGAGCAGTAGTGCTACTATCTGCGAACGGGAGCGAATAGTTGTGGACTTTATCTAGAAGGAAGTGTCACGTGACCTCCAACTCTTGGCATGAGATCTCGCAACGTTCTGGGTTCGAGTATCAGCGCCACGTTATTGATATTTCTCCAGAGCGTGTTTGGTAGCTCTTTATGATCTTATGATCTTCAAGCCGTCGTTTGTAGTTCGGGAAGCGTATATCAACTAAAATTAAGACATATCCTATCACATATGACCATAGGAGACTGAAAACTAGGCTTCCCGTCCGCTCAGCCATATATAAGCAGTCTACCGGCGGATCAGTACTCGAGTGGGTGACCATCGGGGAATCCCCGCTGTTGTATGTTTTTGCCTGGCCGAATTTTTTGCCCGTGTGGAGCCACACTGCATTAGCGGCTGAGCACTGCGCTAGCACTAAGTTAGGACACCTAACAAGCTCACTCACCAATTCCAAACATTGGAGAACGCCTCTCCTTCAATATACTGTGGTATCAGGCAAAAGTGAGGTGAGTGGCCCGCGCACAGCAGGGATGCCTGACTCGATACAAAACGGACGCCACTAAACAGAAATACCATTAGCTCTATGTAATTTATATGATAATGCTTGTACCTCTGTCGTGTGCTGTCCACCACAACATCACCACAATGTCTCCCCCATTAACACCAACTCGTCGATACCTTACTTGCGACTAACGCCTCTAGATACGCACCTTACGTCTAGCTAGGCACACTTACCTGTTTATTACTAACCTTCTTAAGGTCTTAGAGAGACAAGTTGCCTACGTAATTACTAGCGCACGTGTTACGCTAAAAAAGCGCACTAATTATCCA
This sequence comes from Bimuria novae-zelandiae CBS 107.79, assembly GCA_010015655.1. Lineage (NCBI taxonomy): Eukaryota > Fungi > Ascomycota > Dothideomycetes > Pleosporales > Didymosphaeriaceae > Bimuria > Bimuria novae-zelandiae. Next base: position 98,958 of record ML976735.1, read on the forward strand.
CCCTCCCTTATAAATAAATAAGTAGACTAGCTTAAAGAATTTGTTAAATCCTCTTAAGAGGGGAGGTAAATAAGTTTCTTACGCCTTATAGAGGGTTCCTTTACTCACTAGGGCGTTAGTAAATACGTAATTTAGAATACTTTATAAAGTAGGGGGTATACTCGCCGTATTACTCTTACTAAGCCTTTTTTTACTAAAAAGAATTATTAGCTACGCCTCGCGTGGGCAAAAGCTTACGCTAACTAGTCTCCTTAGTAGTAGTATATAATCCTCTAGAGTAACGAAACTTAGGTAACTAGTAACTAGTATTATAAGAAGTAGGTTACTAGGCGCCCTAGAGAGGAATTAGATCTCTTCTATATTATTAAGAAACTACGTAAGAAGCGTGGCTAGATGTTCTAGGGTTACTTCTTAGATACGACGAAGGGGCCGTTAGTATTCTAAAAGAAGGAATAGAAGAGTATTAATAAGGAAAGCTATTATAAGAGAGTTATACCTCTCGTTTACGGATAGCTATGCCTTAATCTACATCTTTAATTTATGCAAAATAGCGCTCCTAGGCACGCTATTACTTATATAATTAAAGAGCTTTAATTAAAAAGAATTTATCTTATCTTTTAGCTAGCGTTCTCGCTAGATCTTAACCTAATTAAGGTAGTGTGGAATAAGATAAAGGACTATATTAAGTAGTATTATCTTAATCTACCTAGGGGTAAGCAGCGTATATATAGCTAGCTACGTAATATTATACAGAAAGCATAGGACTTAATTAAAAGTAAAGTATTTAAGGAGCTTGTTAAGAGCATGCTAGCTAGATGCCAGGCTGTAATTAATGCGAAAGGTGGTTACACTAGGTACTAAAATTTATACATAAAAGAGGACAAGCGTGCGAAATTTACATGGCTCGGCATCTTGGCGACACCCCTGTTGTGCGCGGGCCACTCACCTCACTTTTGCCTGATACCACAGTAGAGAAAATACATTTAGCCCGTCTTTTTACCCACCAAGTCCCCACGTGTACCGACTACACCATCACTCCTCCTCCAACACACTCTCCCCACTCGACCCATCCCCACTCGTCCACGTCCACCTCTCCCTCAACCTCATCCTCCCATCTGCCATCCTCTCCGGTACACTTTTGCACTTCCCCGTCATAAGTTCCCTCTCAGTATTAACATGTTGATACCGCATATCTAAACTCCCATCTTCTTTTACCGTCGCAATAAGCGAGCCCTTCTTAATTGAACCGCCCGCGTACTCGGCCCAGACGATGGGCCCGTCTTGGTGGTAGTGGAAAAGCGTTGTAGTGTCGACTTCGCCGTTGGAGGTGTTTGAGGCGGGGCGGAAGGTTTTGTTGGCATAGATGTGCGGGATGGGGGTGGTGGTGGTGGACATTTTGAGAGTGGAGTAACGGGAACGCACGCGTATTGAGGGGAGGGGTTTTGTGAGGGAGGAGGATGGGAGGCGTGGTGGCATGGTTGAGGTTGGATGAGAAGGAGCGTGCGGTTGAGATCGATGCGGAATCGAGTCATAGTACGACGGGCGGATAGCGTCGGATATAGATGGTGGAAGTGAATGGTAGCGCGCGCATCTTGAGTCTTCTAAGGATTGTTGATGCACGATGCCTAGGCAAAGCTTATTGGGTGGTGCTTTTGGGGTCGGCACAATACGAAACGGTTTTATTGAAGATGTGTACCCCCGCACTTCAGCCTCGTATCGCGAGGCTGGGGTTTTGGTGTCCTCCCAGAAACCGCAGCCTGATTAGACTTCGGGAAGCTCATGTCTGATGGAAACGATTGTGGTTACACAACAAATAGTAGATTCTCTTTGAACGAGTTTCTCCCGACTTGACGCCTTCCCTAAAATTCAATAAATACGAACTACGCCTGGATTCCCTTCCAGGAGTGTTGACGCAGTGAGGGAACTCAGTTGTGTGTATACGCAATGAAGAAAAGCTGCTCCTTCCCTAAAAGGGTTTTTCATTCCGCTGTGTCCCGTCACCATATTTTTGAGAAAGTCGTGAAAAGAAAAGGCGTGCGGCTTCAGTTTGGGTAGAGGGACTTTCAGACCGTGGGGAAAATAACACATTCTAGCAACGTTATATAATCTCATCATGACACATGTAGGATAGTCCTACTACATCGCAGCCTGGGAGGCAGTTTGTGCACCGGGCTGATTTTTACCAATATTACTCTTATCAGCAGAAGTTAGCGCTCTATTCTCCAGGACCTGTGGCTTCTCGATAGTAGGATCCGTGACTCTACTAATGTGCTGCTGCGTCGCTTTCTCGGGCGGGGCAGTCCGAGTGGTGGCCGGCTGAGGCACCGAAGCGAGTGGTAATTCGGGTAACGTTTCCATTCCGACCGTAGTCGGCGTGCTCTAACTCAGACCATCCCATTCCCCTTCGCCGTGAGCTTCGTACGCCCGCCTTTGAAATGGGAAAACGCTGTCTTGGATTCAGCGGTCTATCCGAGGTGCTAGCTTGCGTCTGAAGAACGGGGCATGGAGCAGCGATTTCAGCATCATGAGGTCTAGTATCATGAAGGTGCACGAGACGCCGATGATTACGGCAAGGCCGAGGACATTGACGTTCCTATAGTAATGGTAAGTCGGGTCTGGGGGAGAAGGACGGAGCTGGACGTACGCGAAACCACCCGGTTTCTTCATTCTTATGGCATGGCAGACCGACTTCTCGGCCGCCATCGCAGGCTTGTCGACATACTTGTATGCGTGTGGCTCGGTAGCCTGCGCACCGATGGCGTAGTCTGCCAAGAGAATCTGCAAGACCGCCCACACTTTCGAGTCTTGAGCGCGGGCTTCGACTTTTCATTGGTCATCTGGCATGGTCGTTCGTGTGCCTCTGTTGAGAGTGTACGTGGAGTTCAAAGTCCCTATATTGCCAAAGTCCATAAACCACGATGCGTGGCCAAGAAGTTGAAGGAGGAATTTCTGCACAAGACTAGCTAATGGGAAATCTGATTGCGATGCATCCTTACTAAGCGGGCCAATGTTGTTGCAGGAGTCGTTCTCTCCTTTCTGCGCAATGCATACCTGGTACTGCACTGGTATAAGTAATGGATGCGGGCAGAATGATGTACTCTTACCTGAACTGTGCATCCCAGCGTCCCGGAATGGTAGTCAGACATGTAATATGTCAGTCGAGAAATTGTATACGGTACGAGCGGTGAATAAAGGGACCTCCACGGGCTTCTGATATTTGACTTGGCTAATGGTGACGAAAATCAGCGCAATATCAGCATTGCTTTGCGAAATCTCAGGAATTGGTGTCCAGCAGTATCAGCGCTTGCAACAGTACGTAATACGGACGGTTCGACCCTACTACAGTTACGTTACGGTTGCTAGTTACTACGGTACGTACGCTACGGCTGGGGGGGGTCGGTACAGTACCGTAGGATCACTGTACGGTTTATTTTAGGGGTCCATACAGCCCGGAGTATATACAAATTTCCTAATTAGGAAGGGGGCTAGTATTAAAGTTATCCTTTAGGGCCTTTAAGAATTTCAAAGCATTATTATTACTATTAACCGCGTTAGTGTCTCTCTCCTTATTATTTATATAGGAGGTTAACTCTATAGGGTAGCTACTCTATATCGCTATATAGATGCAGATCTGTAGCTACTTAGGGACTTAGATTTATGCTACATATAGTAACTAGCCCGCGCGCCTATAAGCTTAGTCTTACTATGCTATAAATTATTCTAATTAATATCTATCTCCCTCCCTAAATTGCGGCCTGTGGGATACACCTGTGAATAGTTAACCGACGGCGACGACGAGCGCGATGAGCTTGCTAAGGTGAGGGCCTTGCAGGCGGCAGAGGCGTGATACGGCGCTGGGGTGGAGGGCTGGGACGCCTGCGTTGACCGCAGGCCCTGTGAGGCAACCTAGCCTCCTCCGGCGCCTCCTCTGGCTGCGCTGCCCCCGAACGCTCAATTCACCCACCCGAGCCAGAAAAGGTTCTGTACAGCCGTATTACGGGTCAAAATTTGGTACGGTACGGTGCCTAGTACGGTGGGCACTTCACTACGGTACGTACGGCCTAAAACTAAATACGGACTATAAAGTACGGTTAGTAATACTGACTGTTGCATGCGCTGAGCAGTATTTGTCGTTCGCACAAGAAGAAGGGTTGTTGCCAACTTCATCCAACCGCTGTAGATTCATCAGCGTGTTGAACTTAACGAGTTCAGAATATCGGACACGTACTTTGCCCTGTAAGTGCTTGTCAAATTTGTGTACAGTAAGCTACGTAGCTCTGTAGCTTCGCGGAGCTTGCTAGTTCCATTGACATATTCTGTACCGTTTCCGCTCGTGAATCCCCCATAAAGACTTGCTTCGAATTGCTCCCCGGGAAAGTCGTAACGTGGCTGACTTAGGAACCCAGTTTTCTCCTTACTGGAAAGTTCTGAAGAGTTTACTACAGTGAGATAACCACCTGCAGAAAGCACCGAGCAGGTAGTCCGCCGCCTGAACTTGACCAGGTCACTCGCCCCCAGGTTGAAGCCAAAGTGCTCGTTCATGTCCAAAAGCCCAGAGTCCATGGCCGAAGAATTCTTGGGAGCACACATGCTTGTTACAAACGGACGTTCGACTTCCTGAACAGTGACAGGTATACGAAGCTGTGAGAAAACGTTTTTACATCGGCTTTGGGAGTCTTCGATCGCGGCATAACAGTCCCATGCGTAAGTTTCGCCGATACTTTCGCACGTAGACACGTAATCGTTCTGGAACGAGCCATGTTTGTCGAAATAGCGCGTGGCATTCCTGAATCCACAATAAGGACTATTGACGAGGACCTCGATATTGGAGCTTGAGACAATGGCAGACGAAAACACGCCTGCAGTGAGTGTACTAGCTGCAAATAAAAGCGAGAGGAGAGCCGGCAAGAGGCATCGAAGAAGAACATGGCCTTTGCGTCTCCAAATCCACCACAATCTTATTGTTTCTACCAGAAAAGATCCCGGCGCCGGCGATGTACGCAGAAGCGCTTGCTGTTGTCGGAAAAGAGCATCCTTGGGCGCACCAAATGCACGTTGCTGAGGGGAAAAGAAGAGCAACAAACTCCATAAATGCGTGGCGCCAATTGTAGACATAACCGCTAGTAATGCTACGATGATAGTAGATGTATTTGCGTTAACGGTAATCGTACACCCCATGGTCGATCCGTCCTTCTGGTTCACCCATACGCCGCGGTACACGTAGCGATCATCAAGCTCAGACATGCCGGCTGCGAGTTGAGGTGGGCTGAAGTGTAAAGTGATGGAGAACAAGCGAGTAGGACAAATGAGTCCTGATTGGTTGATCGAATCTGAGTTGAATTAACAAGCAATGTCGACGGCCGTGTGGGGGTTTGCTAACTTATACATGCCAAGAGATCGTCGTGAAGCCCTTGTTATCTCAGAAAAGCAAAACTTGAACGATTACACGCAAAGTCTCCGGAAATGGCAAGTGGCGGATGGATAGTGGTGTCGACGATCCCTAGCAGTTGGACTCAGCCTTGGGGCAGCCTTGCAGTTGAAATAAGTGATCCAATAAACAAGAAAGTCTGCGACGTGGTTCATGCCGCACCTCGTATGCAATATGTGGATTGGGGCCTTTGAACGTACCGACCTGCGCCCATGATCCCAATTGCTGCCAAGCCCATCCGATAGATGTATGCAGCGGCGGTACCATCACATAAGAGATATGATACTAGGATTACCCTCATAACGCATTCCCCGCATTAGACCTTGAATATAACAGGGGCCGATAAGGTTAAGAGAGGTCGCGCCAGGAATAGGTCGTACGACAAAGGGATACGCCGCTCCAGAAATGATAGCCAACCTATCTCCAACCCGTGTCCCCGGTGGGACTAATCCCATGAATCCTTTTTCGGTGACAACAAATGCAATTGAATCCATCGTCTCGCGTATACACTCATAAAACAACACCGCGCATTGAGCTTCCGGGCTAAGCTTGTGGAAGGTATCCAGCTCATCGCTGTTGAGCCATAGGTCCACAAGAGGGTGCTTGGCAACTTCTCCGTTTTCATCGTCGAGACAGTGCTGCTCGAACAGTTGACCCAGTTTGGCGAGGGCTGGCGGTGGGGGCTTGTCGTCTTCGAATAGCTGAGCCATGGATACGCAGTTCCCTCCCATGACTAGTGTATTCCAGAACGCAACTTCTGGGTCTTGCTGAGTCGGATAGCTTTTGGCGCAAGATTGTTGAAAAAGTTCTCGACACGCCCTGACTAATTCCTGGGTCAAGGTGAAGGTCTGCGGCTGAGTGGCGATGAAGACTTGCTGCTGCGGTAGCCGATTTCCCTTCGCTCCGATGATGCGGTCCATGACGAAACCACCAACCTGAATGCACATTGAAATTCTTCCATTCTCGCGGTCTGGAGTTTTCCAAGAATATTCTCCGCAGATCTTATTCTGGAAGCTCGACGCATGTCGGAGCCATGGTAGGCGGCTGCGAGCGCTAGTCTTGCGGAAATCAGGAACCCAAGTGGGCAGAGCTTCGCTAGTACTGAAGACAAGTATGCCACCGGTGTCTTCTCGATACCAAGTACCGGAATCGTAAAGGATTTCGACAATCCCTTGTTCCAGAGATTTTAGCGTGTAGTCTAGGTAGACAAAAGACACTGGCTTGGAATAGTCTGGTTGTATTGTTAGAGACGCACCGGGTGGGCGGAGGTTCAGTAGGCCGTAGATGCGATCTCGATCGTCTGTACATTTCTGACTTCGAATGATTTCGACAATGCGATTGAAATGTGACAACTGGGCAGTGCTGGCATCTTTTTGTGATGAGGAGAGTAGTTGGTACAAGGCCCTAGTTTCGATCACCGAACATGCCCCGAGGATGGTTTCGGGATTCCGCATGTAGGCATGTGTTCGCAAAAGGTGCGATTTGAGCAACACCATGACTGCTGCAAAGCGTGGCCACTCCAGCTCGTGTCTGCCACAGAAAAGTGTCGCTCTTGCAGCCAGAGCGACTTCCTGCACCGTCCAAAGCCTCGAAAACCAAGCCCTGTCGTAAACGAGGTTCATTTCGTAGCTCAAGAGCATATCAGATATTCCTTGGCCCTGGGAGAGAATTGGCAGCCGTGATTCCAGACTCGATCCGTTCAAAAGCAATTCGAAATCCTCTTCGAAAAGGGTTGGTTCTGGCTCTGGTTGAGGATCTTCCAAGCGTTTGCGTGAGATGAGCCTATCCCACTCCAGTATCTGGGGATCCCAGCGTTTTTGGGAAGCGTTGGAGGTAATCAATTCGTCTGCAAGGATCTCAAAGCCTTTGATGGCGTGCCCTAGCTTGGGCGAACCGTGCCCAAGCCAAATAAGCACATGAGAGGCTCTTTGGTAGATGTCGCCCATCATTGCGACCTGTGCTCCCTTTTCCACGTCATCCTTCTGGTTAATACAGACGGCGTCTGCCCAGAGGATTCGTTCACGATCCTTAAGTCGGAAACTCCTCAGGGCAGAAGCAAGGCTCTCGGTAATGTTGACACGGCTGGACTGGAAGTGCAGAGTTTCCGAAAATACGGGAGCGCCCCAAGTGTATGAGATGGCTTCGTACGATGGTCCTTCAGATAGTTTGACCTCGACAAACGATGCGTAGAGCTCGGCGTCGTCAGTCAGAGCGGCTTCAAGTTTGAGAATCCGGATGGAGTCTTTGAACTGTAGGCCGTCGTACTTCAGTGGATTTGATTTTGATATTTCCTTTGTGCCTTCCGTTCCCGAGGTGGTGCCTTCCATAGCTGGGACTAGGTTGACAGTCGGTGCAGGAGCAGCGGGTGCCGAAGGGAATTCTGAGCGTGGCTTAGGTGATTTGATGGAATCCTGGTGAGCTAGGTCAAACCTAGACATTACCAGACAATGTTCATGGAGGAAGGTGGCAGTGGAGGTCCGACATCTGGAGGGAGCTGCAGGTAGGTGCGGCTGAAGTCACTTGATCTGTAAGTAAGCCGAAGACAACGACATAGCAGGGTCGCGATACGAGCTGCAACCGTTTCTATGGCATAGCGGAGGGAAGCTGTCTTCTTGTTACAGGCTTCTCCGTGCTCTCTTAACAGCTAACATTATCGCCCTCTCCTCCAAAGCTCCTGCCACGTGCAAAGCGTGAAACACGTGCCACGAGCCTCGGAATGCGCGAGGTCAATTCACGACCAGTTGGCATGCAATTTCGGCGGTCGAAAATTCGCGTTCGTGCGACGCGTGTGAGATTTCAGTCCCTAGTTGTAGGTGGTTGCGAGCGTACCATGGTTGAGTTGATCGTTCGTGACAGATGTCACTTGTGGCTAGGGAAAGCACGGGCCAGTTTCGTGGCTGCGTTGCGCCTCTTCGGTCTCCCTGAATCAATTTATTAGGATCCATCATGGACCCCAAAAGCGTTATCCGACTGACAGCGGCCATGCGCCCCATCTGAACCACGACGAACTTGCACACCGTACCCATTCGCCCGTCGCGCGCCCGTTTCCGGACGAGACGCTGCTCTGCGTCGCCGCCATGGCGTTCCTCCACGCGCTGCCCCTACGCCTGACGCGACGGCCTGCGCGAGTGCTGCTCGGCGGTCTCCTTTTCACTTTCTTCGTTTTGACCCTTACACGGCGGCGGACAGCGCATCCGCCGGCACCACCGTCTGTCCACTACAAGGCCAACACGAAGAGCTTCTTCCCCCCGCTGAAGCACAAGGCCGGCGTCGACGCCGACTTCTGCGAGAACTTCCCCACGAAGCAGCTCGATGACATCCAGGTCGTGCTCAAGACGGGCGCCGCCGATGGCCCTAAGCTGAAGGCGCACTTATCCACCATCACCTCATGCATACCGAACCTCCTCATCGTGTCGGACCACGAGCAGAAGATTGGCGACCATAATGTGGTTGACATCCTCGCCGAGCTGCCCCTCTCGTACACCGAAGGCAACCACGACTTCAAGACATATACGGAAAACAAGAAGGCGCAGGCCGAGGGCGACACGGTCAAGTACTCGCAGGCCGGGTGGCGCTTGGACCGCTTCAAGTTCCTGCCCATGGTCGACAAGGCATACACGATGAACCCGAAGGCGAAGTGGTACGTCTTCCTCGAATCCGACGTCTATTTCTTCTGGGACACGCTCTTCCGTCTGCTCGACCAGTTTGATCCCACCGAAGCGCACTATCTCGGCGCTCCGAACCCCGGCTCCGACGACCGATGGTTTGCCTATGGCGGCGCTGGTATCGTCATTTCGCAAGGCCTCATGAAGAAGATCTACGCGCCGAAGACTGTAGCTGGCACGACCACCACGCCCCAGGCGAAGCTGGCGGTTCGCTATGAAGCAATGGTCAAGGAAGACTGCTGCGGAGACGCCGTGCTCGGCTTCGCTATCCAGAATACTACTGGTGTGAGGCTCGAGTCGCTTAGCCCGACCTTCTCAGGCGAGGAGCTCAAGGACGTCTCCATAGACAAAGATCGGTGGTGTGTGCCGTTACTCTCGCTCCACAGGATATCGCCCGAGCAAATGGAGTCGCTCTGGAAGTGGGAGCGAACACGACCCTACAACCAGGTATGCCATAGATTTCTTGCATTCACACGCCTTGCTAACTTGCGCAGAAACCATTTGTGTACTCGTCGCTCCTCGCCTATACACACTCCTTCCTCCGAGAAGGCGCTTCCCGCGAGTGGTGGGACAACCTCTCTGTCGCACCCGTCCCCAACGACCGTCCTGCCCATAAGAACGCCGGATCATGCGGCTCCGAATGCGAAAAGGACCGCAATTGCTTGCAGTGGTCGTTTTCTCAGACCGTCTGCCGCTGGGCAAATTACATCAAGCTCGGCAATCCTGTCGACAGCGAGAACGGCGGTCAGGGTGTCATGTCTAGCGGGTGGGATCTCAAGACGATGGCGGAGCTGGGCTTCAAAGTGGATGAGGAGAGCGACATGAACGACACGTGCGAGGAGGCGACCTGGGTCAAGGCAACAATACGGTGATTGGCAGAGAGCAGAGATTTGGGAACACGACACGATTTACGGCGTTTGCGGGCTGTCTGCACTACACTTCTTTTACGCATGGCGTTCTGGCACATCGCATCACCCCTGGCATTGTCCTTTTTCATCGACATCTATGCGCTTTTTCGATCACGGATTGCGACGCGACGACACGATTGTGGGGTACACATAGCGAGTACGGCTGTGGCGGCGAGCGGCATGAGCATGCTCTGGTTCATAGCCAGGGATGGGTGACCTTTTGGACATAGAGAAGGCATACGGTCAGTGCCGCGTTTACATGTATTCTATCTGTGGGTGGCAGGCGTTGGGCCAGCTACTCTAATATAACTCGCATGTTGTGTTCAGGCGGTGGTTTGAAGCAGTGATAAACGACGGTTGGGTGATAGAAGCGTGATAGGACTCAGAGCAATCGCGTACAATTGAAAGACCCAATTCCGCATACCATAGCTAATCAATTGTAGCGTTGGTGCGATGCCAGTTGGAAAACGCAACGTCTACGACTCCAGTGCTCGCTAGCCTACATTTCAAAGCAGCTCCACCGCGCGTTGCCCAAATAAGTCGTAGGTCCCCCCTTCAGCGACGATGAAGCACCTCTCCACGCAATTTCAATCCTTCAGCTTCAGTGTTCTCCTAAGCTGCGGAATTAGCCCCGCTATACAGCTAGCATCTTGTATACCACACGTCGTACTGTCACGAGCTCGCCTAGAAATGTAGCCGATACAAGCGCATACATAAGTAGACCAATTCGGCTCTAACGTTTGCAGTAACACAATAGTCAACCAGTTCTTTATCGAAAAGTCTATAACTCAGTTCAACCAATCAGTATGAGTAGCTCGAAGAACGTTTTCATCATCGGCCCCGGCTTCATTGGCTGGAACGTGCTGGAACTGTTGGTTGGAGAGGGGTACGCGGTTACCGGGCTCGTGAGGAGAGACGAGCATGCAGTGCAGATTGAGAAGTCGGGGGCAAGGGCTGCGAAGGGCGATCTGAATGATCACGGTCTGATTGTAAAGCATGTTCTCGAGAACGAGGTCGGTCCTGATCGTACCTTCCTCCCTTTCAACTCGTCGGGAAAGAGCAAGCGGGTCGCAAACATCACGTGTCCCAGCTGGAGCCCTAGAGTGGAGGAAGGCAGAACTCACAACGTATGACTAATGGCCACAGATCATCGTCCACACCGCAACAGCCGACCACCTCCCCTCCGTCCAGGCCGTCCTCGCCGGCATATCCCAGCGCGCCGCTTCCAACAAGCGCACCATCTTCATCCACACGTCAGGCACCGGTGTGCTCGACGATAGCGCCAACGGCACTTTCAAAGGCGAGAAGATCTACAGCGACACCGACCCCGATACTATCAATCCACTTCCCGACACCGCGCCCCATCGCGAGGTCGACCTCGCCATCGTGCGCGCCGCAAAAGAACTGGGCACCAAGGCGAAACTCGCCATCATGATCCCACCCGAGATCTACGGCTTCAACCCGCGCCACAAGAGGTTGACGATCCAGGTTCCGACGATCGCCCGCTTTGCGTTAAAGCACGGTTTCGTCGGGCACGTAGGGAAGGGCCTAAGCGTGGAGAGCCAGATCCACGTATTAGACCTCGCAAGGGCGTATATCATCCTCTTGCACTACATGGAAACCTCCCCTGCAGAAGTTTTCCTACAGAATCCGTATTTCTTCTGCGAGAACGGGAGGGAGTTTAGTTGGCGGGAGGTTGCCGAGGAAGTGGGGAAGACGCTGATGGAGAAGGGGTTGTTGCAGGATGCGGAGCCGAGGGAATTTAGTAGGGAGGATTGGGAGGATTTGTTTGGTGGGGATACGGGTGCGACGATTGGGTTGAATAGTAGGAGTCGTGCGGTGAGGTTAAGGGAGTTGGGGTGGGATGCGAGGGAGAAGGGGATTTGGGAGAGTTGGAGGGAGGATGAGTTGCCGGAGTTGTTGAGGGAGGAGTGCCTGGGGAAGAGCAGTGTATATGGGCTTGTTGTCGATACTTAGGTACTGTATGTGGTGTACTCGGCTGCTGCTCTGGGGCCCCAAAGCTTGGAGGGTACATGAGTGAGATTTCGCTCAAACGTTAAAGCACTCACGCGCGTCTAGGGGTTACCTGGGCTTTCGCTGGGCCCATCCTTTGCACATTTTCAACAGATCACAGCACCTTCTCCATCCCTGTATTATTCGGATGTCAACTAGACCTTCCTTCCCTCGAATCAAATGGTATCCTCACCATCTACCTACTCCCCCACTCAACCGCCATAATCTCTCCCCCACGCACTCACAACTCCAGTCTCTCCTCCCTCATCCTCCCCCACGGCGCCCTCTTCCCGTCTGCCCCCTTCTTCCCCTTCGCCATCGCCATCGCCCTCGTCCAATGCTCATTCTCAGCAATCTCTGCAGTCTGTTCAACCCAGCCTTCGTCCCAGCCTTCGTCCTAGCCTTCTTCCGCGTCCTCCCTCCCTCAACATACTCTCCATCCTCATCTCCACCCTCCCTCTTCCCCTTCTTCTTACCTCCCTTACCCTCACCACCCTTCTTTCCCTCCCTTCTCTCCTGTTACAACAGATACCTCCCCGGAGGAGATCCGCACATTCACACACGCCCTCTCCGCCACAGCGCACATATCCGCCTCCACCTCCTGCAGAAGTGCGAGCAGTGCAGCAAGACGTGTGGGTCCGCGCGCGATGTCGTACAGTGCCGTGTGTGCGCCGGCGTACATTTGCAGGAGCGTCGCCGTGCATTGTGTCGAGGGGGGAGAGGTGGGGGGTGTAGCCGGTGGCGATGTCTACGGTGCCGTGCATGGTGGTTGCGAGGCGGAGGATATGTGTGATTGTGCGGGCTTCGGCGGGGGAGGGAGGGAGGGAGAGAGGGGGTCATGCTGGTGTTGGGATGCCCAGGCATCTGTGCTGTGGTGGAGGTTGGCGAACGGCTATCGGCTGCAGAGATTATCGTGGAGGTTTCCGATTTTGGTGGTGGAGAGATTTTTCTTGATGGCGAGGGAAGGGTTGAGGTTTATGTAGGAGGGCGGGGGTGCTTGTTGGAGCGCGCGCGCGTGGATGGAGATGGGTGATTGTGTGTTTGTGGTGGTCTCATGGGGAGGGGGTCATGTGCATGATGTGGCTGTGATTATGCGAAGAAGGTACTAGAGGGCGCTTTGTTGGTGTAGGGGCGTCCAGTATGTACGGACTGAGCTACCCCAGAACATCCGACTAACTGGCCCAGGCGTCCATTGAACACTCAACTTCAACTCTCACTGATATGGGAGGACGAAGTAAATCTAGTATCAGACGCATGTATAGGATGGATCTAGCCGTGTAAGTACAAAGTTGGGTAAGACAGTTTTATTTAGCATCGTCTTAGATCTCTGTTACCCCTGGAAGAGTGATATTGTCGCGTGGCCGACTGCACCTACTTGGTACACAGCCGTCTAGACAATTCTCACAATATCGTACACTCAAATCCACATACTCACTCCGCTTTTACACAGAATGAGAGCGTCCTCAGCTATCACCCGACGCCTACAAAGTCGCGCGCATGACCCTGCTCTTCGCCTTGCCCGCAGCAACCTTCTTTACAAGCTCATCTCCAATCGCCGCCAGACTCTCCTCAAACTCCTCGGCCGTCTCAGCCTCCCAGTTCGCGTCCTTCGCAATAGCATCCTCACCTGGGAACGCCAGGTACAGCACATCGTGATCGGTGTGTCCAGAGTCTCCGCTCAGTTCTTCATCAGGGAAGCACTGCTTCGCAAGGCTCAACGACGCTTCACCCGTGACCTTCCCGCCGTTGACATCGCCCCACACACCGTAGACCAGCTTGTCGCCGCACACGACGGCGACGACAGAGAGCGGCTGGATATCCGCGTCCTTGGTAGGATCAAACGACTTGCCACCATCGCCCTCGTCAGCACTGTTGTCGTTGCCCAGCACAACGAAGTTATGAATGTGCGTGTTCAAATCATCGACCGCGCCGTTAGAATACTCCTGCACAAGGTCCTTGAACGCCGTCATCGATTGGCCGCTCGGGTCGTCGCCGCAGTCACCAGTGCCAATGCCGGCGCCGTCGCAGTCAATGTCGACGTCTGCGTAGCCCTTGGACGTGTCTTTCAGGAAGACGGCGCCCGAGGCGTCGTCCTGGCAGTAGACGGTGTCGGCGTCGCCTTGGCCCGAGGAGTACTCGATGGAGATGGGGTTGGCGCAGGAGCTGTTTTTGTGGGCGTTGTAGAAGGATTTCAGGTTCGAGGGGACTTCGCGGCAGGCGGCGACGCTGGCGAGGAGCATGGCGAGGGAGGTTGCGGAGCGCATTTTGAAGGTTTGAAATAAGTTAAAGTTGAAAGGAAGAGAATAGACCGTGTTCGAAAATTTGCAAAGTGAAAGAGTGTATATAGAGTAGAGTCGACGAAGGAAAGCGAATGCGATGCTGTAAGGCTGTAGTAGGAAAGTTGAAGTGGATGTGCTGTCTGTTCTGCCATCCGAGAGATGCCTTCAGCTTTATACACACATCCCATCAGCTTCGTATTCCCTCGCGTATTCGAGCCAATCATTACTTGTGACCTATTTTAACGGCGCACCTACTAAACGAAACGGCTTTTCAGCGTCCTGCGCATCACAAAGCCATTTTGACCAACAGCGTGAATGCTCTGGAGGAATGTCCAGATTAGTCACTCGCAACTCCGCGTTGTTGTGAAACGCCGACGTTCCGTTGGGGCCGCGTTCTTGCGGAGTTTCTTATACGAGGGCATCAGCATGGTGTTGGGGCCAATTAGCCGCCGAAGCGCAGAGACAGTATAGCCATGGTAATGCGATCGCTTGATGGGCTGTTTGCGAGCCACGCCATGTCGCGATGCGGTGGAAATGCTTGTTGAGTTCTGGTCGTTAGAAAAGCTGGGGGAAGGGGGCGAAGAATTGCAAGCGCGATTGTGAGCGTATTACGTAACACCTGCAAACCACGTGTATACCTAGCGCTAGAGACGCTTTCAGCTCAATTACGACGAGGTTTCAGGTCTTCTACCTTACCGGAATACTCTTTCGCGTCTTTCCGGCATCGTCTCTTTCGTGTGACCTATTCTTGGGCACTAGAGTTTGCATTGATGTGCGTGCACGATCTTCGTGTTGAGGACATTGGATGTTAATAAGCTCGCCCGTCCCCACTTTAACTTCCGTTCCGTTCCAGGGGCCGTACAGGGCAACCTTCGTGGATAGCTACCGGAATGAGAGCTTCACCGCACTCGTATCTATCTACAAACTTCGTCGTCCGGATTAGTGATGAATAAACCTTGCGTTCCCGGCACACGTGCCCAATCTACGCCAAAATCTCCAGAATACAATGTTTCTGGTACAGGACGATTGTAGCTAGGTGGCTCAGCTTTTCTTTTCTGTTCAAAACTAGCACCCGTTTCCTCAATCGCAGGAAGCCTTTGTCTATAGTCGCGCCAGGAAAATCTCCAGCCCCGCGAGGATTCCGCACCGTTTCGAAGAGACCTCCCTATTATGGCGGCCCTCGTTGCCTGTCGTAATCAGCACCAAAACGCGAGATGAGAGAAATAAACCTACTGCTTCCAAGACGTCATCCACACCGGCACCCGTCTCTAGGTTGCATTGTATGTAATATGAGGCGTCCACTTCTGCAGCAAGTCTTTTACCGCGAGCTACGTCTATGCGTGAGGTCTGATATGCTCTGTCCGGTTCAATCCCCACGATGATTCGGCCTGCTTCTGGGAACTGATTGTTTACTTCAGGTATCCACTTCTGGCGTACTTGGTCGTAGTTGGGACTCAAAGGGTCGACAAGAAGGCATATGATAATGACTCCAGCTTTGCTGTAAGACGAGGTACGAAGCTTTTCATATTCTTCCAGACCGCTAGTATCACAGAGGACTAGATCCACCGAATGCCCGTCGACACTGCTGAAAGTTAGCGGGATCTCGGATTCCGTTGCACGTCAATGCATACCTGCATTCTGTGATACACTCCTTGAATACCAAGGGTGTATGTGCAGTTGGAAAACCGCCCAGCGTCAGGCAGGAGAGTAAATCCGTTTTCCGAGCGGAAATATCACCCACTGCAATGCATCTGGATATTGCGTCAGTAACTGGGGGAAGGCAGTGTCCGTTTCCAGATACATACCTCAAGGGAGGACCAGCCTTCCCATTTTTACCAGCTTGTCCTTTCCGAATCAAGCCTCGCCCGCCGCTCGGTCGCGCTTGTAACCGCAGAAGTTTATTTGATCTCGCCTCGTCGCCGTAAAGCTCGTAACCTGTCACGCGATGGAACTCAGCCGTCGGGACGAAGTACTCCGAGGCCGCAATGCTACTGGGCCGTGAGAAATGCGTTCGAGCTGTAAAGTACGACTCCAGGGATTCCAGAGTAACGATAGAAGGTAAGCTGTCACGACCACTTTGCATGGAAGTGCGCACACTTGCGCTTCCTTCCGATATCCGTTCAAGACGAGCGCTTGCTGCATCCGAAACAACATCGTCGTCCCCTTCTCTTGCGGATTCCATATCTTCTAGCGTCTCGACATCGTCGATAGACTCCACCTCATATTCTACGAAGACGAGTTGCCTTCGTGGAATATCAGTCGTCATGGTCAAATCTTCTAGGTCGTCGATGAAGTCCTTCAGGTGCTTGATAAGCTCAGAGAATTTTGCGCGATCTTCAATGATCCAGTGGACAGTAGCGAGTGTAGGAGTAGATTTATTTTGAAGTGTCGGAGACGGTGTATCTCGTTGGAGCAGTGACCGACGCGACAGTAGGCGAGTCAAGCTCGCTTTTCGGCTTGGTCCAGCCTCTGATGATCCAACTGATAAAGGACGAGCTTTCAATGTAGCGTCCAACTTCTGATCCGGATCTTTCGGGCAGGGTTTTAATCCGTAAGTATCCTGTAAATGTTTCGCGTCACCAAGCAACAGCTTGATGCATTCGAGCGTGGCCTCCAATTGTTGGTGTAGCTCGCAGTCATCCAGTCTCGGATGGTGCCGAGTGCCATCGCTGAGTCCGCATGCTCTTCCCCAAGCGCGCAGTCTCAGTTCCTGGTTGCCGAATTTAGTCTCGAGAATCTTGTAGTCTTTGCCAAAAGAGCGTCCTTGTTGCACTAAGCGGAAGGCGTTAGTACATCCGCTCAACAAACTTCCCAGCCCAGCGATCCCAACGGCGAGCCCAGCAACTTCCATGGATGGTCTATGGCGCTGTGTAAACACGGGACTGTGTGAAGATGAATGATGCGCGGAGTGTTGCAGAAAAGGAGTCATGTGAGGCTGACATGGCAGTCCTACCCCTGCCAGAGCTTAAACCGATTCTAGAAAAGCGACGCCGAAATCCGTTACTCCGAGACTACTATCGTGTAGGTTCAATTGTGTGTGCGATAGCGAGTATCTCGCTGCTTCTTGACCAGCTCGATCTGCGACAATTCATATCATCACAAGCTTTATATTACTTCTATATCGACGGAAAAGAGCCTATTACTCGAACTTGGCCATGGTACAACGTCCTGGAATGCCATCAGGCACCCTCGCGATGGGGCGAACTTGGCAGGGCAGTGCAAGGCACCGCGCCGAGGGGCAATAAATGCGACCGGCCAGAAGCGAGCTGAGAGCCAGTGGGCCTTCAACGCGACACTGCGCGTTGCTTCGCCCCATTGCCTTATATTCTCAGCTTTGCTTTGCAAAGAGATACGCAGCACAGTAGACAATAGCGCATTGGCTCTAAGCGGCTAATGCTGCGACCTGAGCACCTGTCTACCTCTCGTAGGAGCGGAGACATCCAATGTCGATTGAGGACTGCGGTACAACTGCCTCTCAACATAAGGGCATTGAAATCAATAGCCTCGATGCAGTATCTAGTATCCCGGGTGTACCACCGACTTTACCACTTCTTCAGAAACTCTCAGTGATAGTGCTTAGCAAAGCACGTCGCGGCGTCGTCGTCCTGGTAGACACTCTACGAAAGGGGTCGTTTTCGAGACGATGATACAAAGGGTAATCTCAATAAAGTCGGCCGTCACGTGCAGCAGGGATTCCTGCAGGGGTAGCAACTTCAAAAGTCG
>ML976735.1:119583-140115 GCA_010015655.1 Bimuria novae-zelandiae CBS 107.79
CTTGGAGGCTCGGAGACTCTGTTCCGCTAGTGACGCGCTAGCGTCTTGGCAAGTCACATGACGGCCGGCTTTATTGAGATTACCCTTTGTATATTCGCTTATTTATGCTGTGCAGAAAACCGTGACCCACTTCCTGCGTATATTAGGGCACGGCTAAGTATATTCTAGTATAGCTAGCCTTGTCCTTTTTTTATAGCTATATATCGTTATAACCCCTTTATAATAAGCTTTAAAAACTTATTAGAGTATAGAATTTGGCTACCTCTATACTATATAACATATCTAGAAATTTTTATTAAGTAATAAAGGAGATAAAGGACAAAATAAATATTTTTACCTCTGATTCGCTAGGCGGGTGGGTCGGGACGGTACCGTGTCTGTGCGCGCAACGCCCCAGCCATTTTGCACATATCTTCCACATCACATAACTCCACCACCTATGCTAGCTATTAACGAAGCAATTGCATATATTAATAGCCTAGCTTTAAGTAAAATATTTATATATTTAAAAGTAGTAAAAATATATAGCGTTAATTATATAATTTTATTACGCTAATATTAACGCGTATAGCGCTTATACATTACTAAAGACTCTAACTAAAATATACTTAGCCTATACTAAAAAGCTAAGCTTATAAGGTATATAGAGAACCTTACTAAGCAACGCCTATTACTTATAAAATTTATATTATAAAATTTCGCATCTTAATTAGTGTTAGGATCTGAACATGTATAGGACGCGGAGGACCAACGGGCCCTCAGCGGGGGTGACACTTGGTGGGGTTGCGCAACCGAGGTCACGTGATGTACCATCCAGCCAAGGCAGCACCAGCCATGGATGGCAGCACCAGCCGTGGATGGTGACACCAGCCATGGATGGCAGCAAGACCTTGGATGGTACAGAAATCCTTATGTATATAGGAACGCGAGAATGATCTCTCATATTCGCGTTCAACCTGTTTATCAATCTATCGTTTGGATCTGAATAAGCAACCTTGTTGATTTGATTGTGCTGTACACACCTTCGATACCAACGCCCTTAGTGACAGGCGCAAGCTATCACTACAACCCTTTCCCGTCCTACCAGTACTCCTGCCCGAGAACCAACCTTAGCCCATTTAGGACCAGCTATCCTGGATGGAACCTAACAATTAGTTACTAAAAACGTCTTTAAAAGCTAGGTTACGCGTTTTATTAACTATAATAAAAATAAGCTTATATCTTAATAAGCGCTAGTAATAGACTTTATATACTATAATACTAATTTAGTTACTAAATATAGCCTATATTTTAACCTTGTAGAGCATAAAATATTGATATATAATATTAATAAAAAAGGTTTCGTAATTAAAGTAATTAGTAAATAAAAAAAAAGTCTTTAGTAAAAATATATATAAATATAAACGCGTTAATTTAGCTCTCTAAAATAAATCCTGTAACTAGGTAATAGTACTAGTATTAATTTATACTAATAGGAGTATATTACTACTATCTATTATATATTTAGTAAAGAAAGGAGATATATAGGCTAGCTAAATTAAGAATATCTACTAAAGAACTTATTAAGTCTATTTTATAATTTTACCTTGTAATGTACGTCGCCCTATACCACGTCGCCATATATTCCTAAAAAGAACGAGTAACGATAGCTATCGTTACAAGGCATAGGATAGTATATATAGGCATCGTGACATACCTATAGACTAAATAAATAATAATATTAGCTTTATATAGCTTAAGCAGGTATTTAATTATTATACTAAATTTAAAGTATTAAGGAAATAGTGATTATTAATAATAAATAGTTATAATAGCTACATATTATTGGATTTTATTAGATTTTATAATAATAATAAAATACTACTATATGTCTTTCCTCTATATTTAGCTTATACACTTTAGCTATTAGATATAGTTAGCTTTAGTCCTCTAGTAATAAATTACTCTTAGGAACTTATAAATTACTTCTTTTTAATATTCTAAGCTATCTAGTTAAATATACTTACTTAAAGTTAGTTTTTAGCTTATTTAAAGCTACTAGCATATCGCTACTTAATTTAAAAAAATACTTTAAAGATTTAGAATATTAATACTAGATAGCTTTTAGTTATCTAAGACGTTAGCTTTATGTTACTTTAAGGGGGACTAGCCTAAAGTAGAGACGCTAGTACGTAAATCTATAAAAGATGTGCACTCTTATAAGTTAAAAATAGTTTTCTGCACCCTCTACCACCTAGTAGCTTAGAATAAGCTTATCTACTATAAATTAGAGGGTGTAAAGGATGCCCTAAAGGAAAAAAAAGCCCTCTATAAAGAGGAGAGTTCTGCCTTTATAGTAATATAAAGAGTACTATAAAGGTACTGTTTTCTAGTCACCACGTATACAGAAGGAGGCAAAAGTAAGATATAAAATATTTAAGAACCTTAAGCGTTAAGAGGAGCTTATAAAAGCTAGTAAAAAGTAACTTTAATATAATAATAAGCTACTTAAGGGAAAGCTAAAGGATAAAAGGCGTATAAAAGAAAAACAGCTAAATTAGTACGTAAAAAGGAGCTAGCTAAGTTAATTACTCAAAAGGCTAAACGCGTAGCTAAAAAATAACATTAAAAAGAAGCTTATAACGCTTAAAAAGCTTCATAATTATTTTAAAAAGGTAATAATAAGGCTTTAAAGCTAATAATTAAAAATTAAAAATATATATAGTATACTAAAGCTATTATAGCTAGCGCGTCGTCTAATATTACTTTAGCTATATAAGTTACTATAATTAACTTTTATAGCTACCCTATTAATTAGCTAAAATATAAGATAAAATTGTTGCGCAAATACATAAAGTACTCTAATAAAAAATCTCTTAATAATATATTTTTTTACGTAGCTATAGAGCTTCATGTTTGCAATCGCTAATATACTGCCAAGTCGGGCGTTGTGCGCACAGACACGGTATTCTGCATAGCACCGATAACTCGCCCAGGGATCGATATTAAGCCCGCTTCACCCCGCACTCCATCGAGAAGCTCGCATGTAGATTCAAAATCCATTGCGGTCGAACACCAAGAAAATAAGCCATGTCTCTTCCTTCCAGCGATCACAGAAATACACGATTCCACACAAAATGACCTTTTCTCCCGTGATTCACTCATGCTTCCTCAAATAAAGACGTCGCATGCCAGACAGATCGGGGCCAAACAAGCTTGTAGACAAGAGAGTTCTTTGAATGCTGTTTGTCGCATGATCTGTTTAGGTTCTTAGTGACGATGAAACAACCGCTGAAGGAGATAAATACCAGCTCCCCGTGACAACGCTTTACACGCGACGGCCCAAAGGATCTGGGTGCGGTTCACGAGTGCGTCGCCGCAGTGCGACAACCCAATGAACGCGTGGCTCGTTGGCGCTATAGTCCATCACTGACTCGGAGGCGTTGAGGGCTGCGGGAGTGTTGTCGTCGTTCCAGTTCAGCACTCGGTAGTGCTCAAAGGTCTCATCGTGGCTCAAGTCGCCGGTCTGCGCCTGTCGCTGTGCATCCGACAGCAGCTGTTCACCGTACGAAAGCAGTCGAGCAAAGCCTGTAGTATGATTATATACACGCAGACAGGTAATGTGGAAGATCAGTGCGGCGCAGATGACAAGAGTGTGGAGGGACTCCAGTGTGATGTAGTTCGTGCGCGGGTAATGGTTTCTATCATACCATAGGTGGTCCTGACGGACCAGAGCGATCATCGAAATCCAGTTGATTTCCTTGCCGCGGTAGTGCGGTGGCACTTTGGAGATCCACTGGTCGATGACGAAGTTCAGGTATTCATTGTCGTCACGGATGGCTTGGTTGATGAAGGTGTCGTCCAGCTCGGTGTTGACATCAATCTGGTAGCGGTTAGTATCAAGACGAACAGGGGGACGAAAAGAGGTCACGAAGCCCGTCAGATTGAGTGCAACCAGCATCGGCCAGATGGCCTTGCGATTCCGCTTGACCAGACGCAGGACGACCTCTCCCGTAAGGTACACGGATACGAGACCACTAACTTCGTAGATGCGACGAAGACCCTATTGAGCGACTGCGTCGTACTCGGTGCCCAGGATCTCGTGCAGTTTCCGGAACAGGGTGCGCGCGTTGATGTACGGTGCATCTGCGTCGCCAGCATCGAAGAGCTTGGTGCGACACAGCAGACAGGTCCCGAAGTCTGCATCTAGGTCTCGCTTGCCATTCTTCTTGATTAATTGGCTTCGAAACCACCAAACAATATACTGACGGTGGAAGATGTGCTTGCAGGAGCAAGGGATGCAGCGTCGTCGTTCGCCACGAATTCGTCGGTGCAGATCGCACCATTTGTCGGGGTAGGGACTTCGGCACGGGTCAGACCGGTTTCGTAGAACGCAGCCATACAGGGAATCATGTTACCAGTATTGGCTGATATTTTGATCGAAGGGATTGTGGGGTCGATTGGCGGTTCTGTTAATATGCTGGCTCGGGGCGGCGGGTCGAGTATCCGTTTAAAGGCTTGCACTCAACGCAAGAAGTGGTTTATCCAAGGGCTAGTGATACTCGGCAAAGAGACAAAAGTCGAGGTCTAAAAGTAAGGGGGCCTGAGCAGTTCAAGCGTTTGGTGCAACGTGTGGGGACGAGGTTTATTACGAAAAAAGCTGGGGCGCTGTGCTGGCCAAAGTCGTAGCAAGGCTAATCGCATAAAAAATGTCGGGAGAGGAGCTAAGTGCCTGGTTTGTAAGCTCTGAACTACTTCAGCCGAATTGCTTGCACACTCACACACTAGCTCTGTCGCCTTTCCACATGGTTGCGCCTGACTTGATACTCACTAGACTCTCTCACTTGCGTCCTTCTAATGAACAGCGTTACATAAATTCCAGCAAGATTTGATTGCGAAATTAGACTCAAAATTGATTTCTGGTCCCAATCACTAGAGGGAATCGTTTATGCTAACATACAGTGAGCGTCTTTTCCACAAAAACATGACCTCGACTAGTACAGGCATGAACAAGACCACGGAAACAATTTGTCCAAAAGACCAATGATTGTCAGCGGGGTCCCTACCAGCAGCCAGGACCATGCCCCTTTGGAAGCGTTGCAGCCGGAAAAACGTCCATAGCTGACCGAGCAAGAGTAGTAGAACGACAAAGTTTAGGAGGCTCCACGAGAAGATTGTCCGGACGCGATCTGTGTGCTTGCCAATAGGACCATCTTTTACAATCTTCGTGACTTTCTCAAGCTGTTCTTTCAAGGAGGATATGATCATCCATGAGACCACTATCACAATGATTACCAGCCAACTCGTGATACCAAATCCCAACATGGCATTTTGATCTTGCTCAGAGAGCGTTTCGACACCGGAAAAGCAGGCATCGTAAATCTTATTCCAATCGATAGAAGAGATCACGGCGCCGGCATTATCTCCAATTTGGCTCCGACCTGTTCAAAATTAGCTTGTCAAATCTTCCACATCTATTGACCCGTAATACTGACCGAAGGTTCCTGCCATCTGCGAGAAGAACGGAAAGTAGGAAACCATCCAGCACAAAACAAAGAGCAGAAACCGTTCTCCTTCTCTAGCCCTAGACTTTGCACTTGGAAGCCCGGTGTCGACAAAAATGGCGGGTTTGAGCAGCGGTAAGAGAGTCATTGTAGAAACCGTCCATGCGATCTTCATGGTGATGGCTTCCATGCCATCCGCAGTGACGCCAAAATTCGCTTGAGCCAGGGTGATCGTGCTTGCAAGTTGGATAGAAAAGGTATAGAACAACGCACTGTCGAAGAATGTTTTCGTTGCGTTGGCGAGTAATAGCTTAGCAACCTGTTGTTTTGGATTCTGCGAAATGTGAAGCCATGCGAAAGCAGCGACAACAGCGACGTAAATTGTAATCTCGATCACATAACCAGTCGCCATTCCAATGCCACTGATATCCGGATTGCCCTCCCCCAAAGAGCACCACAGACCTCAGCCCTGCAGCTTGTTATATGGTTGAAGTCGCCACTGGTCGCATTCCGCAGTCGATCAACATAGTCGGGAAGTTTGTTCCGGGTGTAAGTGTGGAGCAATCGATTGAGCTCATAGTGCCTAGTCGTGGCTTACAGAATGAAAAGAATAGACAATTGATCCTAGGTTTTAATAGCTGGTGAAAAGGCACGAGGCTGAGGATCTGAAGGGTCCTGGGGCTATCTCAGCTCGGTTGCTCGGCTGGCCGGTCTGGACAAGCCTCCTTCGATAAGCGTCTAACGGGGTTCAGCTGAACGCCTAAAACAAAAGGCAAGCGAGTTATAAGAAGGCAACGCATGTGCGCAAGGCGTGTTACGATCATCCGCCTAGCTCTTGCACGAGGCTCTACGGCTTCCAAAGATGCCCACGCGAAGCCTTCCTATTACTCCCAATCGGTAATTTATCTAGCCACCGAACTTATCCCTGAATATAAAGATCTCCACAGGCTCATATAGCTTGCTTTATACTGACTATGGGATTGTTCGAGATGTTGTCGACGCGGAGCATTTATTTGTTACTCACAATAGCGACTGCGAATGCGCATCCAGTAGGTCCGCAGACCGATGCAACCACTCTTGTTAACAGTCTATCTAGCTCGAACCGGAGGAGATACAGGCTCGCCAGAGTACACTTACACGAACGCATAGTACCGCTATTCTTGCTATTCTAAGTCAAAGTGTTATAACACGACCTGAGATCACACCGGCGCCAGTACATGTCGGCGAACTGAGACGCGAAACACCGGGTGATTGACAAACAGTGGGCTACATATCTGGAGATCCGCTTTTATCTCTCACATGTCCATCGAGCTGGTATCTAGCCCATAATGTAGACGTGAGTTTGCTGGGTTGTTGCAGTGATCCAGCCTGCGATCTTCCAACCACATGCGTCTCGCTTGCTCAAATTCAGACCTGCGCTACGTCATGCGATATTGCTTCAGCAATTACATGCAGCAATACAGCTTCACCATATTGCGTCGAGAACCTCTACGTGGAGGGCGAGACTACGTGGACCGAGTTTCGCTGCGGGATCGAGCCCACGACCATACTGTCTATCCTACACCAACGGATTCCACGATTACTACCAACACCACCCAAATCACGAGCAGCTCAGTGTTACCATCATCTAGTGTAGCACCAGCGACCGCTGAAACAACGACTGTAGTACCGCCATCCAGTCCAACAGCGAGTACGACAGCACCAAGTGCAGACGACTTTCCCACAGGTACCAGAATACTCATTCATCTCCACCCTATATCCCCACTAATACCTTACAGAGATCCAGCCCGGAGCAATCGCCGGAGGCGTTATTGGCGGCTGCGCCATCTTGGGTGTGGTGTCATTTTGGTAAGCCCTTCAAATGACTCCAGATCCCCTCGAGCCACTGACCAGGCTACCAGGTTTTGGGCCCGCAAACGGCAGCAGAAGAAGGCCATCGCGGCTGCGAAACCGTCTGTTGCGCCCGCGACAGCAAGCTCGAGCGGAGCTTCCTCCCAGGATAATGCGTCTACCGGTACGGGAACTGCGGTGAAGGAGAAGCCTGATCAGGTGATGAGGACGCATGCGAAGGCTTCGGGAACGCCGTGAGAAGAGAGCGACGAAAGTTGTGCATTGTAGGTGAGGAGGTTTTACAAGGAATGAAAGAGAGGCTGATAGATATAACAATTCAATCTCAATCTGGTAACAGCTTCTTAGCTACTATGATCTATCTCATCATTCATGCCAGCGTCAAAGTACAATCTGTAACGCGACCATCGTACCCGGAACCCAAAATGCTGTTACCCTAAACTTTCCTCCTCATACCCAAGCACTATAAACATCCAAACAGTCATGCGCGTGTCCTACTATTCTGTGCCACCACAGTCCAGCCACAAAGCTACATTTCCCTCCCAATTTGTTGCCCTCGTCCAGCCCCTTGCGCTGCCGCTCAAACCGCCGAATCGGTCGACTCCCTAATGAGCCCCGTGCTCGCGGACGCCTCCGGCTCATCCAAATACTCCTCCGCCCTCAGCAGACTATACCTCTCACGCTTCCCTCCCGTCATCTCGGCCGCCCTAAGCTTCCCATGACAATGCGGGCACTCGGTCTGCCAGAAACCGAAGCTCACGCCTTTAGAAAGTACTTTGAACGGGTGGTACAGGGCGAGATACGCGTGGATGAACCTAGCACTATTAGTCCCTTTCCAAAGAAGCTTTACAGTAAACACACGGGGTAGGGACATACATATTCACCATCAATAACACAGTAGCGTAGGTTTCCAACATCATATAATTCGCATGGCCATTCATGTTGGGAGGCTCGAGGATCCAGACCGGCACCAGGATGGCACAGTTCGCGAGAGCGAGGAACGCGTCAAGTAAGAACCATAGACCTGCGCGCCAGTAGGGGCGCTTGTCGAGGGGGTCGTGGGTCGTTTTGAGGAATAACGTGGAGGTGATAGCCGAGAAGAAGGTAGGGACCAAGCCGAAGAAGATGATGGTGGGTTCGGCGTGGTAGTTGTACCACCAGTCGGCGGACTTGTGGGACATGACGCCCGCAGCGATGAGGAGGGGGAAGGCGGGAAGGAGATTCGCGATAGTGATTTTGCGCAGGGTACGCTCGTTTGGGATAGGAGACGCCATGTTTGTTTTTGGGCTTGTTCGCAGAGACGATGGTGGTTTTGGGGTTCGCGATGGGCAATCACGGTGCAGTAGAAGAAGACGACGTGAAGACGAGGTTGAAGTAGAGATAGCGAAGGATTACGTCTCCCAGGCAACAGCGTTCGCAGGTCTCGCTGGATGAGATATTACATGCTGCATACGTTCGGTTGCATGATACAAATGAGCCTTACACCGTGGGCTTAACACTGATTTGCGCGGGGACTTCGCCATAGCCCCACATATATCGCACATCTGTTTGTTACTGGAGTAATCAAATGGGCTATGCAGGCTCGGAACCTGAAACCAAGGAAGTTCGAACAATGCTAGTGGCCGAAGGAGGGGGCTGTGCCATTCTAAGTTGTACGCGGGGCCGCGAACTATCACGTGTTCTCAGACCTTCGGCAAAAGCGGCGTGCGAGAATGCCTTGCAGGATTCCCAATGTAAACAATCTGTAAGTCGGTGGATCCGAGGCAGTGGTTCTACACGGGGCTAGCCTCGTCGGGAATTACGTCAATCGTGAGGGAATATTTCCTGTGCGCGGCGGATTACGACGCGAGAACCGTATCTCATCTGTCGAATGGCCACGCCGATTCTTTCGGGCGCGCAGTACCGTCAGAATGAACATTGTGGTGTAAGATATGGGGAAAAGTACAAAGGGTAAGCTCAAGAAGCCTGTTACTCACGTGATGCAGGGATTCTTGCAGGGGTTGCAACACCAAAACTTCGGCATCTTGATCGCATCAAATTTCATCAAAAATACGCCCAAATAAGGCCTTTTGAGATAATCTGGCTATGCTGTGAAGTTATTCTGGCCACCTGCTTGCTCACATTAGTGTGCAATATGGTAAAAGTACGTAGGATGAAGCTTCTCGGCCATGTACTGCCTCATCTCCTCATCGTGCTGCCATATATCTTGTACGTACTCTTCGGCTGCCTTCTTAGCCTCTTTAGAACTAGAGTGGCAGTCGTAACTCTCTAAATAACCTTTAAGTTGCCTAAAACAGCGCTTAATTAGGTGTAAATTAGGTAAATTTAGAGGTTAAGGAGCGAACTTAATTCCTAGCCGCTTAATATTTAGCTAGTAATAACGTGTATCGGCGCAGGTCACTCAAAGGATCGATGTTGGCGTATCTCCTAGCAGAGGCATGTGGGAGTGCGTGTATAAGAATGTAGCCTCGAATGAATTAAGTGCCTATAGGCCTGGTACGAAAGGATACGGAAAAGGTACTGAACTACAAAGGCCCCAAGCTCCTCTAAATACACCTCTTCCCAGATGGCTAGCTAGCACATAACTGCCATAGGTTGACCGTCGGTCTGATGGATCTGAAATAGGTCCGAATCGGATTCGTAGTTCCCCATCGGTCTGATAGATCCGAAATTGGTCCGATACGGATGAGTGTCGGTTTTCGGATGATCTCGAATCCTGTCTTGACTGGCCAAGGGTTCTCGTGTCGACGAGCGATTGTTCCTGTTACATAACGTAGGCTAAGTGTGTAGAGGCGTACGTTATCTTACACTAGATAAATAGTAGTATCTTAATTATAATCGCGTACGGCGTAATAGTATAGAAATACTTATTTCTTTAAGATAGTCTTAGCGTACTAAAGACCGTTTATACCTTGTTAGGATCTGAACATGTACAAGACGCTGAGGACCAACGGGCCCTCAGTGGGGGTGACACTCGGCGGGGTTGCGTAACCGAGATCACGTGACGTACCATCCAGCCAAGACATACCATCCAGCCAAGACATACCATCCCGCCAAGATCATGGAAGGTGTACCATCCACGGACGGCGCTGCCATCCATCGATACTTGTGGATGGCAGAAGAAGGGTAGACGGTAACCAATAACCCTCTTGTATATAACCCAACACGAATACCCTTATGGCATTCGCGTTCAACCTATTTATCAATCTATCGTTTAGATCTGACTAAGCAACCTTGTTAATTTGATTATACTGTACACAGCCAAGACATACCATCCCGCCAAGATCATGGAAGGTGTACCATCCACGGACGGCGCTGCCATCCATCGATACTTGTGGATGGCAGAAGAAGGGTAGACGGTAACCAATAACCCTCTTGTATATAACCCAACACGAATACCCTTATGGCATTCGCGTTCAACCTATTTATTAATCTATCGTTTAGATCTGACTAAGCAACCTTGTTAATTTGATTATACTGTACACACCTTCGATACCAACGCCCTAGTAACAAGCGTGAGCTATCACTACACCCTCTCCCGTCCTACCAAGTACTCCTGCCCGAGAACCAACCTTAGCCCGTTTAGGACCAGCTATCCTAGATGGAACCTAACATAACTTTCCCTCCTTTATATACAAACTCCTTATAAGAAAAGAACTCCTTAATTATCTATAGTTTCTTAGTACTTTTACGAAGAGCTCTACCTTTCTTGCCTACTACTTTATTTACTACTAAGACAATTTTATTACTTTAAATAATATTATAATTAATCTTTTAAAGTTATTACTCCTTTATAGTGCTAGAGACTGTTAAGATCCCAAAGGGGTAGCTGGTCCCTAAGGGGCTAAGGTTGGTTCTCGGGCAGGAATACTGTAGTAGGACGAGAGAGGGCCGTAGTAATAGCTTGCGCTTATTACTGGGGTATTAGTATTAAAAGTAGGTATAGCATAATCAAATCAACAAGGTTGCTTATTCAGATCTAAACGATAGATTGATAAACAGGTTAAACATGGATACCATAAGGGTATTCGTGTTAGGTTATATACACAAGGTGTAAACATTACCGTCCGCCTCTCTTTCTGCCATCCCTGGGTTTCGCTGGATGGCAGTGCCGTCCATGGGTGGCACGCCTTCCACGATCTTGGCAGGATGGTATGTCTTGGCTTGGATGGTACGTCACGTGACCTCGGTTACGCGACCCCGCCGAGTGTCACCCCCACTGGAGGCCCGTTGGCCCTCCTTGTTCCATACATGTTCAGATCTTAACAGAGACCTTCGCGCGAGATCGCTTAGCTTAGATAGCCTTCTTTACCTTATTATTTGCCTAAGTAACGCGTTGTATTAGATCTTTATAGCTTTTATTATTGTCCTTTACCTATATAATACAGGGACGTAGGTAGGAGCAAGTAGTATCTATTAACGTCGTAGCGTAGATTATAAGGCTAAAACTTAGAAGCGCACTTAGCAGCGTAAACTTATTACTATTAAATCCTTTAGGTCGCGAGATCTTCTACTTATCGCCTTATAAATTACGCCTACTAATAGCCTTTAACGTCTTATCGTAACACACAAAGATAATATATAGAAAGTGGAGGTTATATTTAGCCTTAAGCTATATAGAATATTTAAATTAGTTATTTTTATTATTACTATTAAGTATTGGTTTCTTTAGCTATACTCCGTAAGTTATAGCGTAATTATAATAGTCGTTGCGGTACTCCCTAGCAATTTTAAAGATAGTATTTTTACTTAGCGTAATACTAGCTTCCGCGTAGACATGCTACACTACTTTATGCATATAGTAAGTACTAAATTAAATAATATTATCCTATAGCTTTACGCTTAAGTTAGAGCTATTACGCACCTTTAGTAAATAGCTAGGTAAATAAACGCGTCTTTTTAGTATTATAATAAGTAATATAACGGTATTCGGATTGTTCATTGTTGCCTATGCTAGCTCATTGCTGCCTACACTCATTTACTGCTGCCTAGCCTACCTAGCAGTATATATCTTAGCTACTACACACATACAATCAAATCAGTGTTTTTCCCAACTTTCGCTTTGCAGCAACAACCGCTACAGTTATAAGCCTAGATTGCGACGGGATCTCACTCACCTGACTTATTACATACTTATACATAGAGTAGAGCACCTACGAGCACGATGACAACCAAGTTGGACCTAATAGTCACTCGGGTGACGATTGTCCTTAGCCAATTAAAGGATTAGTATAAATAGCTGTTTATCCGCAAGGATACGGCACAAAAGAACTAACTTTAGAAATACGTTAATTTAGATGTTGTAGTAGACTAACTACCCTAGCTAGAGGAGCCAACGGAGCCTTAGCTAAGTAACTACGACTAACAAGCTATATTATTTGCTAGCTTAAACACTAAGCAGTAAGCCAACTATCGTTAGGCGTACGAGTAATAAGAGAAGAAGGATCTAGAGTATAAGCGTTAGCTTAAGGCTCTAGCAGACTTTAACTCTAAAATTAGTAAGATAATAGTAGCGCATTATATATACCTAATTAAGGACAAGGATACGCCGCACTAATAACTTATAACCCTTAAGAAATATCTCGTACTATTAGATGCAACGCGTCGTCGCGATTTAATAGCAAAATATAAGAATCTTTAGATATCGCTAAAGGGCAGAAAGGTTAAAGAATAGCTTTAATATTAGATTAAGGTTACTAGCTAGTGCAAGGCTATTAAGCTTTTAGAGACTAAGGATACCTATACGCAGGAGGACTTCCTAGTTACCTGCAAGACAATTAACCCTAAATATAGAATGGCAGATCTGCGAGACCTGATCTAAAAAGAGAGGCTTGGTATAAAAGTCCTATTAGTAGAAGACTACGTTGCTAAGTTCTTAGCATACCTAAAGCGTACACGCCTAATTAGTATAGGCTTTAGTGCACACGCGGCAGAGCTAGAGATAGTAAAGCTAATAACACTATAAAGTAATAAACCTTCTCGAAGCGGTATATGCCTCTGTGGTAAGAGACACTTATAGTCTAAGTGCTGGTTAATAAACCTTAATGCTCCTAACTAACCCTAAGGATATAATAATAAGGAAGCTAGTAAGAAAGTGGCTGCAGCCTTTGCTAAGGATCCAAGCTTAAAAGCGAGGGTAGAGAAAGCTATACAGGACTAAAAGGCAACTTAGTCAAACTCTAAGCCTACAGTTACTATTAACAATAACAAGCCTCCTTCTAATCTATTAACCTACACCGCATAATATATGGTATCCGATGCCGTTACGGTTAACAAGCACGATAAGCACGACAAGCGTAACAAACGCAACAAGGATCTAATGCTTAACAATAGTGTTAAACCTACTAAGGAGTTAGTAGCTCTATTAACGCTTAATAATATTAGTAGCTACGACTTATTAAGCAACCGATTTATACTTAATCCTGGTTCAAACACTTATATTGTCAACACTGAGTCCTGGCCTAGATAGACGAGAGAGTATAAGGCTAGTGCCAACAACTTCGTAAGAGCAGGAACAGGCCGTATTAAGATTACTGCATAGGGCAGCATAAAGCTGACCGTGAAAACACTAAAAGGACTATCACCTATCGTCTTAACACACGTTGCCTTAGTTAAAGGCTTCTTAACAAGCCTTATAGGCTTAGCACGCTGTCGCTCGAGTTAGATCTACTTTAACTTAAGATAACATTTGCTATATAAAGTTAGCAAGAAAACCGTTATTGTACAACTAGAGTATAATAATAGCTACTGGCTAGTTAACGCTGATGCTAGCCGCCGCCTAGACATACGCCTATTATTATCCTTTAGCACTACCTACCAACCTTTAAAGGACCTTTAACGTAATTGTATAGTTAACTATAAGACAGCGTATAGCACCTAGGGTTATCCTGGCAAGAAGGCGATCAAGAAGCTAGTTAACTATGTAGAAGGCTTACGAGTAGAAGGTAAAAATAGCGACTTCTGTAGCGTATGTGTCGAATCAAAACTTATAAAGCAAGTCTCTAGAAGACAGCAGAAAGACTTTACACCTAGGAAGTTCTATCGCGTTGCTATAGACTTTATATAGCTACTACCTCGAGAGGCAGACCCTTGTCTTAATAGTAACTAAATTACAGGTTACATAGTAGACTAGTATAGCAAGTGGCATAAAGTTAACTACTTTTTATAGCGTACGAAGGCATTCCTAAGCTGCTAGCTTGTTTAAAAAGTTTATAAGATATAGTGTATTTTTAATAGCAACGTCACCGTAATTAAGACTAATAATAACTAAGGATACAGAGTTACACTAAACGTGTTAGAGGAGCTCTGCGCTAAGCTAGGGATCTAATACAAGCCACGGGCAGACTACGCAGACAAATAAAATAGCCTTATAGAGTAAGTAGGCAAGATTATCGTTATTTAAGCTCGAGCTATAAGGCTTAAAGGAAACCTGCTAAAGTTATTATTAAATAAGCTATTTTAAATAGCAGCATACATACTAAATCGCATACTAACTAAAGCGCTAGGCTGGAAGACTCTATATAAGGTTGTATAGGGATTAAAGCTAAAGGTAAACTACTTATGTCTTATAGGCTATTAAGCATACGTCTAAAATCTGTCTATTAAAAGAGGCGACAAGCTAGAATCTAGAGCTCTTATAGGACACCTTATAGGCTATAATTTAATAAATATCTTTAGGATCTAGCTGCCTACAAAGGACAGAGTAATTCGAGCGAGAGACGTCATTTTCGAGCTAACGCGATTTTACGAAGGGCTAGAAGGCTACGTAGCTAAGTTAGTTATTAAAGAAGTTATAGAGCTACTTGCTTTCCTAAAAGAAGCTAAATCTAACAATATTGCTATTAAAGAGCTTATAACGCTTAGATAAAGCCGTATAATACCTGCAGCGGTAGCTCAGGCTAGCCAGTAGTAGGTAGGGGGTGAGAGCAGAAGTGACGAGAACGATAAAGTTAATAAGGACGTAGAGGACCTGTTTATAGGAGGTGGGCTGCTTACACCTACGTCACCTGAGCCTTACGTGAGCCGGCAACGGAACAACGATACTCCGGCCAACGTTCTCCCGGCAGAACAAGATCTAGAGACAACACTACAAGAGCTCTCTGTAACACAAATTCCTAGTTATATACCTAATCGCTATAATAATAACGCGCCAAGGCGTAGAAATCCTAAAATTAATAAATTAAATATACGTATAAGCTCGCGCCGCCAATAATAGCGCACGGACGACCTTACTAGTGCAACCAGATACCAGACGCACGTAATTTCCTATAGAATACGTATTAATAACTACCTGCACGCATTTATAATAGCGCTAAAGCTATAGCCTGTAATTAAGATCTATTAGTTACAAGTTCTACCTCCACTAAGGACCTGGAGAGACCTAGAGGCTTATTTATATAGAGCCAAGTTTTAACAAGCTAGTTAAGAAGAATACTAAAGCATTTAGAGTAAAGGATGCTTTACTAGGACTATAAAGATAGTAGTAAATATTAATACTAAGGTCTTACTACTTATGTGGGTATTTACCTATAAATTTAATAAGGACGGTTTTCTTTCACGATTTAAGGCACGATTGGTAATTAGAGGTAATCTCTAGCAGCCATACGGAGACACCTACGCCGCCACACTCGCGGCACGCACCTTTAGAGTAATTACCGCTATTACTAATTACTTTAGGCTAGAGCTAATTTAGTATAACGTACTAATAGCTTTTCTTAACGCCCTACTTAATTATCTACTCTACGCGCAGACGCTAGACAGATTTTAAGAAGATAGAAAACTACTCTAAATACTCCGCGCTTTCTATAGATTAAAGGAGTCACTGCTACTATAGTACAAGGAGCTCCGCAGGACGCTACAGTCACTAGGGATAAAGCCTGTGCCAGGCTTTCCATGTGTATACACGAATAAGTGGCTTATACTATTTATCTACGTTAACGATATCGTTATGGCCTTTCACCTACACAATATTAAGCTCTACTAGTAGTTCGAGCAGAAGCTTAGCGAGTGCTATTAACTAAAGCGACTTAGTCTACTTAAGTAGTTTTTAGGTATACGCGTTATCCGAGACATCGCTACCCGTAAACTCTAGCTACTTTAAGATACCTATATTAACAAAGTAGCTATAAAGTATGGCATAACGTCTACCGACCGCCGTACAAAAGTACCTATAATAGTCAACTATCTTAAGCTATCTACGGAGGATCCTAACGTAGCTTGTATAAAGCTCTACTAAAAGCTTATTAGCCATCTCGCGTTCCTAACGTAGTTTACTTAACTAGACCTCGCACGTGCACATGTAATACACGCTTTACATCTTACTAACCCTAGACAAGCTTACGTAGACTCTATACGCAAAGTATAGCGTTACGTCTTAAAGATAAAGTACTACGCGCTTAAAGCTTGTATAGAGCAAGAGATTTAAGAGTTTATAACTATAAAAGAAGATTATTATAATTCTATATTCTTTAGAGTATCTAATACTGCTTTTATAGATAACCTAGAGACTCGCCGTAGCTCTTAAGGATATATTTTCTAGTTATTTAGGATAACTATTAACTAGAAGTCTACCTTGTAGCGTATAGTTACTAAATTAACTACTAAGGCAGAGCTACTCGCGCTCTCCCTTACAGGCTTAGAAATAGAGGAGTAGCTACGCCTATTTAAGGGCCTCTTACTAACGCTTTACACTACTCTAACTATCTTATATAATAATTAGCAGACGGTTGGGATTGTTATAAAAGAATAAGACAAACTAGTAACTAAGCTCAAGCATGTCGATATACACCAGAGCTGGATCTGCTAGGAAGTAGAGCAGGGACGACTCTACGTACAATAGCGATCTACTAATAGGATGCCTGCTAACGGCATGACCAAGATGCTACCACGTCAAAAGCACGCAGAGTTTGTGAGGTAGCTACACCTTACAAATCTATACTCTCGACTTTAAGGCACAGTAGATATGTAGGAGAGATCATCCTTACGTCGTTAACTGACTACAGGATGAGGGGGTGTGTAATAGTATTCGGATTATTTATTATTGCCTATGCTAGCTTATTGCTGCCTACACTCATTTACTGCTGCCTAGCCTACCTAGCAGTATATATGTCGCGGTGGGCCGAACGGCTGGTGCGCAGTAGAAAAGATTGTGGAATTCTTCTGCTAGAGGGTGTACTATCTAGAAGCTACCGAGTATGTATGTGTACGAGCGTAAACATCGCTAGTCCCAGATAGGTGTAGCCCTCTCAGAAAGGTGAGTGGCAACTAAGCAAGGGTAGGAGTAACCATCTCATCGAGTAAGAGCCATTAAACCGTCACACACCCCCTCATCCTGTAGTCAATCCATGACGTAAGGATGAATCTCTCAAGTGTCCTTCTCCATCTTAAGAACCTTTGAACGAATATCTACCAAGTGTAGTTGCTGTACGAATTCGATATGCTTCTGTCGAGGAAGGATCTTCGTCATGCCGTCGGCTGGCATCTGGTTTGTGGACTTCCATTGGACGTGGAGGCGATTCTCCTCGACCTCCTGGCGGATCCAGTTCTGATGGATATCGACGTGTTTAAGCTTGGTGCTAAGCTTGTCCATTTCTTTTGTGACTATACCCACCGTCTGTTGGTTGTCACACCAGATAATAGGCGTTTGGTTGAGCCTCAAAGAGAGTCCTTTGAATAGGCGGCACCACTCCTCCATCTCTGATCCAGCAAGTGATAGAGCGAGCAGCTCTGCTTCAGTCGTCGATTTTGTGACAGTGCGTTGCAGTGTTGACTTCCAGTCGACAGTCATGCCAAATAGCTGAAAGACGTATCCTTGAGAGCTTCGGCGCGTCTCAATATCGTCAGCAAAGGCAGCATCAGATGCCCCAAAGAAGATCGGATCGCGGTAGTCCTGCAGTGTTGTAAGGTACTCCTGAATCACCGTTTCATCAACAGCTTGCGCTTGCAGAGCTCGATATTTCGTCTCAAGGATGTGACGCCACACCCTTCGAATAGATTCAACGTGTGCTTGACCAGGATTAGTCAAATGTGAAGCGTGGATGACGTGAGCGCGAGCCAGATCAGGTCGGGTATACTGAGTCAGGTAGGCAAGATAGCCTACAAGCTCTTGATAGGTCTTCGTCCGAGCTTCGTTCGGTTCCTCAAGAGATTGTTCCAGGTAGTTTACCAGCATAGGCACCTCTGAAGGGCGGCCAGTAGAAATGATGTTGTACTTGGCAGCAACCTTGTCAATGTAGGCGTCCTGTACTAAGTGAATCGTGCGTGCGTTAGTGTCTCGAACAACGCGTATGCCCAAGAACCACTTAAGTTCTCCGAGGCATTTTAGGCTGTAATACTCATCAAGCTTCTTCTCGAACTCTCGGTGTAGATTTCTGTTTGATAGGTGGAAAGCCATGACGATATCGTCAACGTAGACGAATATGATTAACCAGCTGTTGACGTAGACACATGGAAATCCTGGTATAGGCGTCAAGCCTAGAGACTTCAGTGTCCCTCTCAGGTCCTTGTACCATAGTAGCGGTGATTCCTTCAGTCCGTACAAGGCTCTCAGCACCTGTAGTAGCTCTCCATCCTTTTTGAAGCCATCTGGTGTCTGAGCGTAGAGCTTCCGATTGAGTATAGTGTTCAGAAACGCGTTTGGTACGTCGTACTGAAGTAGCTCCAATCCAAATTGATTGGCTATTACAATAAGAGCTCGAAATGTTCGGGCAGCTAGTGTAGCTGCATATGTGTCTCCGTATGGCTGTTGTAGGTCGCCGCGGACGACGAGTCGTGCCTTGAATCGATAGAGGTAGCCGTCCTCGTCAAACTTGTATGTGAATACCCACATCAGGGGTAGCACCTCTGCATCAGCAGTCTCTGCTGTTTGTGTCGTCTTGGCGAAGCAGCCTTTGCCCCAGATCTCGCGATACTCTTTTTGTGCAGCCTGTCGAAACTGCTCTCCAAATTGATGATGATCTAGCTCTCGATATGATCGCGGAGCTCTTGGAACCTGGGTGCGATGTATTTTCGTTGTCGGCTTAGCTTTTAAGGTAGTTGAAAAAGCCTTGAGGTAGTCGCCAACTGATCTTCCGTACGAGACGGCGTGGGAATGCCATTTCTCTGGTCCCTGGAGATCAGCGTTTCGACGTGTGCGTCGTGAGCCTTCAATAATATTCTCCGTGCTGAAATTAAGGTTTCGACGTCTTGGAGCGTTGTTCTTATGTCGATCAGGTATGTAGCCTTCGAGCTGGGTAGCTGACAGTTCCTGTTGGTCTGATGGACCTGGCGTTGACTGTTCTGGAGTCAACAAGCCTCCGCCAGATTGTTCTAGTTGACTTGGCTCGATCTCCTCAGTATCCTCACCCCCCACCTGCAACTCAGAGGGCGCAGGTGCGTCTTGGGTTCGTTGTCGACGTTGTTGTCGAGTTGTCAAAAGATCTTCAATTGCTATATCGTCAGGTTCAAACTCCTCTGGAAATGCGAGAAGCTCGATGACCTCCTTAATCACTGATTCTCGAGCGTAGCCTTGCAGTCCTTCGTAGAACTTTGTAGGCTCAAAAACAACGTCTCGAGTGCGTATAACCTGGTCCTTCGTGGGTAGCCAGATCCTGAAAATGTTGGTAGAGTCGTAGCCAACGAGGTGGCCTATCAAAGCTCTCGATTCAAGCTTGTCCGCACGCTTCAGCGAGCGGTTAAGTACGTAGGCTCGACAACCTATCGGCTGCATGTGTTAAACCTTTAGTTGCACCCCCCAGATAATCTCGTACGGTGTCTTCCATTGTAGCGCTTCTGTAGGGGTCCGATTTAGCACATATGCTGCTGTTCGAATCAGCTCGTGAGTCAGAGACTTTGGTAGTCCTGCCTGAATCCTCATGGCTCTTGCTCGGATAACAAGAAGTGATCCTGCTCGTTCTGCCAGTCCGTTCTGCTCCTCTGTATATTCTGCTCGTGGCTCGTATCGAATGCCAAGGTCCTTGCAAAGGTCCTCAAGTATGTTTGGCGATATGCCAAATCCTCGATCATTGTCAGTCTTGATAGCCGTCACGTCTTGAGCAAAGACGCGCTGTATCTTGCGTATATTCTGGATAATCCATCTCTTCAAGAAAGGCTTTGATCGATTTGGGAAAGTAGAAACTTCATGCCACTTTGAGTATTGGTCAACTGAGTGACCAGCCCATCGATCGTCGTTCAAGCAGGCTTCTCCTTGCGGTACCAATTGAAT
>ML976735.1:142668-258428 GCA_010015655.1 Bimuria novae-zelandiae CBS 107.79
ATACCATGGGACTCTATGGGACAAGGAGGATATATATACAGGATGGTTTCCTTTATACGCTCCTTGTAGTCAACTGAAATATCTTCTATGCGAGTACCTTCTCCTATACAGACTAATAGTTATCTTATTCGTTATAAGATTGGATTATTTAACCGCGCTTAATTATCGCATTAACTCGTACTATTAAATAACCCGTGAGACGCCTTATTACCTTACCGCCCTAACCCGGATCGGACCAAGCGAGTGCACCTTATAACACTTTAACTACCCTACGGTACAACATGGCAGGACTAAGCACCACCCTAGCAGCCAAGCCCGCTGCCCCGGCCCTAACAGCCCGAATCTAGGACCAAGACCCTGTGGAAGTCGTGGCCAAACAAGCAGCTCAGATCTCTCAGCTCTAAGAAATCATCAACGAGATAGGCAAAAAGATAAGTAAGTGGGAGGATACAAAGCATCAACTAAAGGTCCCAAAGCCAGAACCCTACACCAGAAAGGGTCACCCAGGAACGTTCTTAACGCAGATAGAACTGTTTAACTATTATAACCTAGGGAGGTTTAAGACAGAATAAGACAAGATCTTAGTCGCTTACATGAACATGCAGGACAAGGCAGCTATATAGGCCTAACTAATAATTAATAATTTCCTTAAGCATAGTAAGCTTAAGAAATATAAATTAGAAGCTATAAAGGAAGCCTTTAAAAGTTAAGAGTCCTTTTGCAAGGTTATAAGAAGAATATTTAGCACGATTAATAAAGAACACTAGGCAGAGATACGCCTTCAACGACTCTAATAAGAAAGGTTAGCGATACTCTACACACTAGAGTTTAAGCAGATCACAGTAGAACTAAAGGGATAGGGAGAAGCCCCACTTATAATCGCCTATTACAACGGGCTAAAAGAATTAGTCAAGGACGAACTAGTACACTAGGCAAAGGCAGACAATTTAGATAAACTTATAAACAACGCTATCACCGCGGACAACCGCCTTTTCGAGCGAAAACTAGAGAAGCAACATGGCAGCTGAATGTCCTCTAAGAGGGACTCGGGAAATCGACCTGCAGCCAGGGACCGAGACAGAGACGTTATTATGACTAATGAAGCCCGCTGGCACAAGAAACAGGCGAATAAGGGCAAGAGGCCCTAGAAGTCCTATCAGCGAATAGACTTGTCAACAATCAAGCGGCTTGCAAGCGCTTGATTGATAGCTTAATAACTATTAATCCTATCAAGTCAAGCTCGCCTATACTAATTTATTAGCAATCTAAGCTAAGGAGGGTTAGCTTAATTATTTAGCTTAATAGGCTTAATTAAGGTAGCGCGTGAGGCTACTCGTTTTATAGTAAGAGCAATGTTATAATAGGTTTTTAGTGTTATAGTTATTTTAGTACTTCTTTATATACTAATTAATTAATGTCTCTTTCTTTATCTAATCTATCGCTGAAAATACGCTACCTTCGGCAATAGATTAGACAAAGTTCTTAGTTTAAATCTCTACAAAGTTAGTTATATCTTTTGCTATTTTTAGCAAGGCGCTTTTACTAGGGGAGGTAGGTAATTATCTTAACCCTAAACAACCTGTTAAAAAGAGTGGATAGTCTACTAATACCTCTCACGTGATCACGCGTAGTTAGTGTCTTGGCAGCCTCTACGAGCCTTATATAGGCTCTTACGCGCCTTCTAATAGACAGCACATAATGCTAAAACTTATGCCTTTTATTATAACCTAATACTACGTTATTTTTTTGCTCTTATCGCCCTTATTATATTGCCACCGCCATGCCTCCTAAGAAACGCGCCTCTAATAACCTTACTCGCCTAAAAAAACGCGTTAAATCCTCTATCGCTCGCGGCACTATTAGCTAGCCTATACCTATTAATAGTTAGCTATTGCTATTGCCGTCGCGTCTATCACCTTGCAGAGCTCTCGTAGAGGCGTCCTAGGCTTTAACTTTTAAGTCGCAACTACGCGAGTCGCGGCCTAAAAATGCTATTATTACGCTTACTAAGGGCAGCAAGAGGGTAATAGCAGCATTATCTATAGTAGCCCTAGATAATAAGAACTTGTAAGAGGCGCTGGACGCGAGCCTTATAGACAACTTTAAGGGAATTAATTAGGGGCGTTTACGTAAGTATATAAAGCCGCTCTCGTCGCAGAAGTCGCGTAAGAGCTAGATCTATCGCTATAGCTACCGCGTTGCGCTGCTAAAGGACCTAAGTAAGCTATACTTCGTGTGCCGTCACTGCTACGAGCATAAGTACACAGATACTAGCGTCGGGATATATAAGATAACGCTCTTAACGTTGTTGGCGTAGTAATACTTAGAGCTACCTAAGCGCGGCTATAGCTATAGTAAGTTAGCTATTACTATAAAACCTACCTAGCTACAACGCCTACTTAAGGTTAGTAATAACAGCGTGTTATAGAAGGTAGCTAACAAGCTTACTAGCTTTAATACCTAGCGCTTCTAGCTAGCAGCTATTAGCTAGCTTGTTAAGAATAATTACCCTCTCTCTAAGTTTAAAACACTAGCTTTTTAACGCCTCCTTAAAGCTGCTAACCCACTAGCAGAACGAGCGCTTTAGACGTCTTATATAAGCGTCTCCTAGTACGTTACGCGCTTATACGAGCACCTAAAGCCGCGCGTTATCTTATAACTATCGCAGGCGCTTAGCAAAGTACACCTTAGCTTTAATAGATAGATAATAAAGGGCGGCAAGCGTGGCTTTCTAGGCGTCGTTACGCACTTTGTTAATAGTAGAGGCAACCTGTAGGACTTGCCTATAGCGCTGCCCTAGCTAACAGGCGCTCACAGTGGCGAGAGGATAGCCGAGGTTATTATAAAAACGCTACAGGATTTTAAAATTACGTTGTAGTTAATTAGTTACTTCGTGCTTAATAACGCTACTAACAATAATAGTACTATTATAATAGTAGCTTAAGAGTATAGTTTTAATGCTACCTATTAGCGCCTCCGCTACGGACCTTACACGCTTAACCTTATTAGCTAGACGCTCCTCTAGGGCAAGGGCAGCGTTGCCTCGTTTAATAATAATATATAAGAGCTTACTAATAAGCATAATTTTATAAAGGAGTGGAGGCGCGTAGGCCCACTCGGCGTACTACTTAGTATTATTAACTACATTAAAACGCTACAATAGCATAAGCTCTTTAAGGACTTCTAGCGTTTTACCTACACTAAGCTATTATCTAGCGCGTTAGCCGACAATCGTAAGATCTTTAAGCCTATTAAACCCGTTATTACGTAGTAGAACTTGTACTATCTATACTTTAAGCGTGCTG
Source organism: Bimuria novae-zelandiae CBS 107.79 (assembly GCA_010015655.1). Taxonomy (NCBI): domain Eukaryota; kingdom Fungi; phylum Ascomycota; class Dothideomycetes; order Pleosporales; family Didymosphaeriaceae; genus Bimuria; species Bimuria novae-zelandiae. The sequence continues at coordinate 145,974 of ML976735.1, forward strand.
TAAAGCTATAGTTTATAGTTAACGCCTACGCTACTCACTATATATAGCGGGTGTAAAGGGAGGACACGTTTGCGCAAAGTCGTAGTAATAAGCTGCTAGTTACGCAGTCGTGGATACGATTAGACGGCCTTATAGGTGCTAATTAGGCAGTAATTACAGAGTATATAGATATCTTAAAACTACTTAAGACTACTATAAAGCGCCTCGAAGGGCGCGGAAAAAGCAGCAGTTTTAAGGCTATTACTAAGATAATTCTAATATTTAAATACCTGCTTACCTACTACGAGCAGCGCGTTAACATATATAAAGTAGTTAACTATAACAAGCACGATAAGTTACCTAAAGATTATATTATAATTAACTTGCGCGTAGCTTAGTAAAAGGCTAATAATTACTACTCTAAGCTGGACGACTCGCCCGCGTACTACGCCGCTACAATACTCTATCTAATATACAAGTACTACTGCGATAAGGCGTGGGCTAAGAAGCCTAACTAGCTTAAGGCTAGTAACGCTAGCTTTTAGGCGCTTTAGGTGTAGTATAATAACTCACCGCGCGTGGCAAGGCCGTTAGCAGTAATCCTAAGCAATATAAATAACGCGATTAATAGTATACTTAACCTTATTACTACTAGTAGCCTTACTACTAATAAGGACAAGTTTAAGAGGTAGAAGCGCAGCGAGCTAGTAGCTAAAAGAGGTATAGAACACGCAGATAACCCTATTAAATACTAAGTAAGCATGCGCGATTACTACCCTAGCCTTAGTAAGCTTGCGCTTAACGTACTCTCTATCCTAGCGTTAAGCTATAAGTATAAGCGCCTGTTTAGTGAGCTAGGCGACCTCTTAGAGCCGCGACGACGACGTCTAGGACCTTAACTTCTAGCGGCAATACAGTGCGTACGACGGTGGCAAAGAGCTAGCCTTAGAGGCGATAATAAGGTGGTAGAGGAGGAGGAGGCAGCAGACAACGACAATATAGAGCTTTTATGCAGGCTAGCGACTTAGGACGACGAAACTTAATACTAAGGCTAGCGCCAGTACAGGCTATTAAGCCTATTAATTAAGCCTCAATTAAGCTTCAATTAAGCTCACGATCTTAGCTTGTTAGCCCTAATAATCTAAGCTGACGCCCTTAAAAAACGAGCAATCCAAGCTAACGCCTCAGCTTGGATTGGCTTGATTATTGACAACTATGTCAGCGAAAGGATGGACTTTCGCCTGAGGAACGTGAACGAAGGTTCAAAAACAAGGCATGCCTACGTTGTGGAGAGCAAGGACACTTTGCTAAGGACTACGAAAAGCGGAAAACTAAGATTAACACAACTAACCTCGTCCGAGTAGTAATAGCCACTCTTACACTAGCGGCAACAAACGAAGTAGATCTTACACAAGAAATCCCGGAATTAGCTAAATGGCAGGAGGAACGAATAGTCCTCTAGGAACACTAGATCTATTAGCGGCTTGCTAATAATATCTATTAGATGTGCAATAGTAAGTTGCACTACTTATTATAATATAAAGCGAAGGTTACCGTGCAAAGACCGCACGCATGGGACGTCTATTAGCTTGCTAAGAAACTATAAGGCCTACCAGAACAGTACCTACGTTAGGTAACAGCACTTAAGTAATATAATTACGCTAAATAGTGGCAATGCACGCGTAAAGGATGCTATTAGTATTCTAAGGCCTAAGTCTAGACTATATATGTTTTAGGGGACTCTAAGCATTATCGCTTAAAGAAGAACTAGTGTAATGTACCTAATAACTACTATAAGCATTTTCCTGTATACTAGACAAAGCACTACAAGTAGAATAGGTGGTATACATGCTTTAAGGATAACTGCGAACTACACTAATAGTAGAAATTCGAGACAGGATGGTTTCCTTAGGGCCTGGATCCCTGCGACCTTGACACGATAATAGGGGACACCTAACTAAGAGAGGACAAAGACTATATAAAGCTTACTTAGGATTAATGTAACCTATAGTGCTTAGCGCACCTAAGCCTTTAAGAAGAAGTAGCCTTAGTATAAGAAGGTTTAAAGCATAACGCCTTATTAAACTACGAATGCCTTACTCTAAGATGTACCCGGCACGGAATGCCCGGAGTATACAAATCCGACAGGATCCGGGAATCCTACACCGTATACCAGTAACGATATACGTGGCATAAGGTACAGAAAGTCTCTACGCTATCTAAGGTTGTCGCGGTGAGCAGAGCTGGACAGTACGCAGGGAAATTAAAGGATTAAACTAAGGTTATACTATCTAGGAACTACAGAAGATATAGGTGCGCAGGCACAAACAACACTAGTCCTAGATAGGTGGAAGGTAAGTCGCAACCATGCCAAGGTAAGAGTAACTATCTTGTAAGGTAAGGGCTATAAACCGTAACACACCCCCCAGCTGGCGTAGACTTAAAGGTTAGTAAGTCAACGACAGCTAATCAGTATTAGTATATATAGAGGGCGTTAAGATTATCCTTATTAACCTAACGCAGTCCTTTTAGGCGCTTAGTAATATTAACAAGGCTAAGTTAGCAGACAAACTTTATAAACTTCTACTTAGGTAGAATCTTCGTGAGTCCATCGGCAGGCATATAGTCAGTAGGGACCTATTAGACGTTAATACGAAAGGCTTCAACTTCCTATCGAATCCAAAGCTAGTAGATGTCGACATGTTTAACTTTTATATAGAGCTTGTCTTATTACTTAGTAACAATACCAACAGTCTACTAATTATCACACTAGATAGTAGGTGTATAATTAAGCGTAAAATTAATGCTAGTAAAGAAACGCATCTACTTCTCTATTTATAAGGCAGCGAGTAAGAGCAAGAGTAGTTTAGACTCTATAGTTAATTTTATAACTATGCGCTGCACTATTAACTTCTAGTTAATTATTAGCCTACTAAACTTAAATACGTAACCTTAAGAGCTCTAACAAATTTTAGGTTTATCAGCGTATAAGGCGTTAGATAATCTAAAGAAGAGAGGATCGTAGTATATTAAATCGTTAGAGAGATACTTAGCCACGTCTTACGTACTAGCAAAGGCTTTAAGAGCAAGAGCCTTTGTGCTGAGCAGGTAGCGCTAGGTCTAGCGTATCTTTAAGACGTAAGACTATCCTAGGTTAGTAAGATGGCAAGCAAACACAACGTGCGTTTAAGCGACGTTAGGTCTGCCCTAGATAGTAATGTATGCAAGTAAGCTAACTAGTTATTAATAGAGCTTTATTTAAGTAATATTAGGCTCCTTAGTAGACTGCGGCAGCTAGTTCTCCGTAAGTAGGATGTTTAGAGCCTTGCCCACAGCCTTAATGCTAAATCGAGCGCACACCTTATTAATAAAGGCGTCTTGGACTAGCCAGGTCTTGTGCAACGCTCGATCGCGGACAATACGGATTCCAAGAAACTAGGTAAGGTCTCCTATAGATTTGATGTTATATAGGTCCACCAGATTCTTCTTAAAGGGCCTGTGGAGATAGGCGTTTGATTAATAAAACGCTATAACAATGTTGTCAACGTAGATAAATAGGATGAGCCAGCGGCTTGTGTATAAGTAAGGAAAGCCTTTAACTAGCTTTAGACCCAGCTTAACAAGCTATCGGCGTAGCTTATTATACCATAGTAGTAATAACTCCTTCAGGCCGTACAGGGCGCGGAGCACCAGCATAATCTCGCCTTTAGTGTGGCAGAATAGCTTAGGTATTTCAGCGTATAGCTTCCAATCAATCTTAGCGTTTAGGAAGGCAGTAGGAACATCGTACTACTTTAGCTCTAAATTAAAGTAATTAGTAATTATAATAAAAGCGCGAAAGTTGCGGATCGCGAGTATAGTAGTGTACGTATTATTAAGCAGAGCTTAAAGATCTCCTTAAATAACAAGTTAAGCCTTAAACCGTGAGAGGTATCTATCTCCGTCAATCTTATACGTAAATACCCATATTAATAGTAGCACCTTAGCGTCTATAGTAGCCTTTATTTTTATAGTCTTTTTAAAGACTCCTTTAGCGCGTAGAGCCTGCTATTCAACCTCTATAGCGCGTTAGAATTAATTACCAAATATATATATATTAAGCTGCTTTACTGCCTTAGGTAAAGGTAGTAGCTAAGGCTAATAGATTCTTAGTATCTTATCTATAGTAGGTATAGTGCGAATCTTGGTCGAGAATGCACGGAGATAGTTAATAAGAGGTATAGCTCCTAGCGCTATAGTATATGTATAAATTATAAAGTTATTAAGATCTTTTTGCTTTCAATTGCGTTTGCCAGTAAGGATAAGACTTATATTATTTAGATCTAGATTAATATCTTGTAGAGCTCTCTCGCCGCGTTAGCAATAGCCCTTAGGTACTTTATTACTCTTAGGAGTCTAATTGCTTGTGGCAGTAGATATTGTAGGTCTAGGGGTAGGTAGCTGTTACTGTGTTGATTTAAATGCGTTGTTAGTCTGTTTACCCCCCACCTGGGAGCCTGTAGCTCCTAAAGCTAAGGTCGTAGGTGTTTCTGCTAGGCGGCGACGTTAACGAGTAGTTAATAAATCTTTAATATTAATATTATGTTAATATTCCTTTAGGTATTTAAGTAGTTCGATCATTTCCTTAAGCACTAATTCTAACAGATACCTATCTATCCTATTAAAGAAAAGTGTAGGCTTAAATATAACATCGCGTGTGACAATAATAGTATCCTTTATAGGTAGCTATATGCGGAAGATATTAGTGCCTTAGTAGCTAATAAAGTGGCTAATAAGAGTGCGTAATTTAAGCTTATTAGCAGCTCTTAAATTACGATTATAGACGTAGGCGCGATAGCTAATAGGCCTTATATAAGCGACGAGTGGCTTTCGTCCCTATACGATCTCGTACGGTGTCTTCTAGCCTAGTGCTTTTATGGGCGTGCGGTTGAGGATGTACGCGGCAGTGCGATATATCTTATATAATAGGTTCTTTAGTAGTTTGGCGTGTATGCGCATAGCGCGAGCTCGCTGTATAAGTACTCCGCTAGCACGTTTGATAAGTCTATTTAGTTCCTTTGTTCTAGCAGGTGCTGGCTTATACAGCATACCTAGCTCTTCTATTATATTAATAAGGTTATTTCTAAATCCTCTCTTATTATCGCACTAAATAGTAACTACGTTAGCGTTATATACACGCTAGATCCTGCGGATTAAGGACATAAACTAACGTATAAAGGTTATCTTGTCTTTTTGCTTAACTGTGGCGATTTCATGCCACTTTAAGTACTTATCTATAGAGTGTAGGGCGTACTTGCTGCCGTCAATACACTCCTCTCCTACAGGGATAATGTAGATAAGGTCCATCGCGATTTAATAGAATAGTTTTTGTGCGCGGCTCTTGGCCAGGCGCCTTAAAATAATATAAGTTATTTAAGTCTTAATATATATCTTATATTAATAGTCTATGTGTTCTCTAGTTAATTAAACACCTTTAACGTTTAATTTAAGATAGTTAACTGCTTTCTAGCCTAGATAGGCCTAGATATAATAAGCAGCACGCTAATTAATAACATTAGTAGGCTTTAGCGCGTACGACGGGCAGTATAATGCCCTAAACGTACTTAATAGTAAGCGTAGAAGCGATAGCGGCGATCGATATAACGGTTTAGCATCTATTAGCCAGTGGCCTCTATTATACTTAAGTTAGGTAATAACGTTTGATGGTTGGCGCATGTACAGGATATCACGGCCAGAGTTAAAATAGATAGACTCTGTACGGCAGTAAGCAAGTCCTAACAAGCTTATAAGAAAGCCTTTAATATATGCGACATGCGTTAACTCTAGCGTTTATATCCTATATAGTATTTAAGCGACGAGTTCTATCGTGCTCTAAGCTATAATTAAGATTTAGCTATTATTAGCGTGAATATAGCGACGTTACGGATTATCGTTTATCCTCTTCTAGCCATGCCATAACTCTGTATTAATAACGTAGGTGTTTGACCCTAGATCGATAATCTATTAGTTAAGGAGCTTAGCCTTATTAGCGTTGTCTCTAACCATTACTGTAAGCTCTCCGTTAGGCTTAGCGTTGTTATCTAATATAATTATTTTTAAATTGTTGTTCGATTATTCTTTAAGAGATTTAAGAGATTTGGGCTCAAGAGAATCGGCTTAATCGATACTAATATGTAATAGGCTAGTAATTACTATAAACGTGTTGCTATTCTTAGCAGGAGGATTACTATTATTAACTTATAGTAATTTAGTGTTCTAAGGTTATTAGGCTGCCTACTTCCTAAGAGTAGTCTTAATATATATATTAATTTTAGAGTCCTTTCGTGCTTCCTTAACCTTGCGTATAGCTTTAGCTATAGGCTAATAGTTCTTTGGACGTTGTAGGTAGCGTGGGTTAAGAATAAAGCAGTTAGTGTACTAATACTTCTTTTTATAGATATAGTTTCTAGGTGGCTTGTCTTGGTCACGGCTGCTACCGCGATTACCTTTTATAGGCTATAAATTAACTTACTTTACGACTTTAAGCTTAGTAGTAGCTATTGCTAGGCCTATTAAGTGTAGCTTAGTGCGTCGTAGATATGTAGTTATCTTGGCGACGTACGTCTCTAGAGATGCTATCTTGGTAGTAGTGCCTCGCGCTTTATGCTTAAAGATCTCGCGCAGGCAGGAAGTGGCATATTCCTAATTAATTACCTTATAGGCAATAAGGAAGTCCTCTTGTAGTTAATTACTATTAGTCTTAGGCAAGCTAACAGCCTTGCCCTAAGCTATAATATATACCTAGTCTAATAGCTATTACTTAATCTTCTTTATAGCTCGTGGCGCAGTCTTAAGAGCGTTATACTTATTAGCAAGCTTATAGTAACGTGTTGCGTCTATAGGGTAAAAGAACTTCTTAAGTATAACTAGTTAGTTATACGGGGTATTATAATCCTTAATTAGGTGTATGTAACGTGCAGCAATTGTCTTACTAATATTTATATTTAAGTTAGCTAGTGCCTTTATTTAAGTGTAATACTTAGTACGATAGCGTTCCTATTAATTACATTTTTATTAATAGGAATCTTAATTATTAGCGGATAAGTGAGAGAGTCTAGTAGCTTTAAGCTTATAATTAGTAAGTTAAGGCTTAAGAGGCTCTTATAGCTTAGGGAGAGTCTCCTTTACTATATTAGGGTTAATATATTACTAGAGGCCATGTCGATTAGCGACGTCTTAGCAAATAAACAACTAAGTAAACTAGTTATCTAGTGTATTCAGGACAATAGTGACTCGCGTTACAGTAGGGTCGAACTTAGTAGCCATTGCAGAGGCTATAGTCAATAGTATTTAATAGATCCAGGTAGAGATCCTAGTATGTGCGCCATAGGGATGCGCAAGTAAACAAGTGCGTTATAGAAAACGCGGTATAGTAACATACGACTCGTAAGTAGAATAACGTTATAATAGTAGGTAAGAATAATCCTAGGTGCAAGCTAGGCTTATAACTATCGTGGTAAGCAGAGCTGGACAGTACGTAGGGAAATTAAAGGATTAAACTAAGGTTATACTATCTAGGAACTATAGAAGATATAGGTGCGCAGGCACAAACAACACTAGTCCTGGATAGGTGGAAGGTAAGTCGCAACCATGCCAAGGTAAGAGCAACTATCTTGTAAGGTAAGGGCCATAAACCGTGACAAAGGTCCAAGGCTAGATCGAAGAAGCTAACGCCAGTTGGCCTGAAATCTCGGATAACGAATCTAACGATTCAAAAAACTAGGCTATTACTAGGCAACGAGCCACACTGGTGATAGTGCGATTATTATAGCTTATTAAGTAGATACTTGCCGAGTCGAGAAACGCTTAATTAAGGACATTATAGTACACGGGTGCCGTGTATAAGCACTAATTAACCTAGGGGCAAACACGTGTCTAATATCCCTAGGAGTAGTTAAAAAATATAATATGCCATATTAAAATAAGAAAACACCACTATAAATAGGACTCGCGGACGGGACCCGATCGCAAGGATACGGTAATGGTTAGTTACAATTAGAAACCGCACTAGTATAGGTTAACATTAAGGGCCTAGAAAGCCAACACATATTTACTATCGCAGAGATAGGTGACATTAAGGCTATTATTAGATATAAATGGCTCGAACGACACAATCCGGAGATAAACTAGATATCTAGGACAATCCTACCCAGGAAAAAGCTAACGATAACTCCGGATAAGCCTTGGCAATGGGAGAAACTTTAGGAACCTTAGGCGAGGAAGAAGTATAATATATCTACGATATAAGAGATATTAATTTGTAAAATAGATTAAGTTATATAACGACACCTAGAACAGGTGCGTTGTATGTGGGTACAATTAGCTAAGATAGTTGACGAGAACCCTAGTCTACTAATAGAATACAAGGAATTCGCAGACTTGTTCGAGGAATATAACGAAATAGTCTTACTTAAACACTAGGAGTGGGATTACAAGATACCACTAGTAAAGGGAGCTAAGTTGCGGCTAGAGCGCCTAAGGCCTCTCACATAGGACTAGGAAAGAGAGTTAAAAGAGCTATTAAAGAAGAATCTCCGCTTAAGGAAATAGCGGCCTAGTTAGAGTCCTGCGGCCTTCCTAATACTCTTTATACTAAAGAAAGACAGCAGACTTCAGCTCTATGTAGACTATAGGTAGCTAAACGCCCTAATAATTAAGAACTAATACCCTCTACCCCTAATCACGGAGCTCATGGATCGACTCCGCGGAGCCAAGTGGTTCACGAAATTCGACATTTAGGACGGATTCTATCGAATACGAATCGCTAAAGGACACGAATGGAAAACCGCCTTTCGTACATAATACGGTCTTTTCGAGTATACGGTTATGCCGATGGGCCTAACGAACGCCCCAGCAACCTTTTAGGAACTTATAAACTAAGTTCTACACGAATACTTAGACGTATTCTACACAGCGTATCTGGATGATGTGCTGATCTATTCGAGCGGTTCCTTAAAGGAATACAAAGAGCACGTTCGAAAGGTACTTTAGAAACTATAGGAGCACAGGCTGCTCTTACACCTAAAGAAATACGAGTTTCACGTCACGGAAACAGAGTACCTAGGATTCGTGATATCCCGAGAGGGCGTTAAGATAGATCCGAAGAAGATCGCGATAATAGAAGAATAGCCACTACTAGAATTAGTAAAGGATATCTAGTCTTTTTTAGGCTTTACTAACTTCTATCATAAATTTATTAGGAACTACTCTAAGACGACCGCTCCGCTAACCAAGCTCACGAAGATTAGTAAATAGCGACTATTACAAAAGGAGGAACAGGAGGCTTTTAAGAAGCTAAAGCGCCTGTTTCTAACCGCGCCATTACTACAAATGTATGACCCCGAATGGCAACATCGTATCTACACCAACGCATCGGACTACGCGCTAGGAGCTGTACTCCTATAAGAATGCGATAACAAGAAATAGAGACTAGTATTCTACTATTTAAGGAAGTTCTTAGGAGCAGAACTTAACTATAAGATCTATAATAAGGAACTCCTAGTAATCGTAGATTGCTTTAAGTAATAAGAAGCATAGCTTAAGGGAGCTAAACACTAGGTAGAAGTATTTTCTAATTACTTAAATCTTACTCGCTTCACAACAACGAAGAAGCTTAATCAAAGACAGGCTAAATAGTCTAAATAACTAGCAAAATACGACTTTCGAATTACCTACCTAGTAAGGAGTGCTAACGGAGCGGCAGACGCACTTAGCCAACGCTCTAACCTTATAGAAGAAGAAGGCAGTCTAGACTATAACGCTATTCTTATAAAAGTAAGGGATGGAACCCTGCGCTATAATAAAATATAACTCGCGCTAATATTAGATGCGCGACGTGTAGACTTTACCTATTATAGACTACCTGTGGATAGCGCCCAGGACTACGCCGGGCTCACGGACGAAGATCGGCACGCATACGATCTCTAAGAAACTATAAAATCACCCACGAAGGACCACAGGAACAGGGTTAGAATACATGAACAAGCAGCACCGCTGCTAATTAGAATACTATATAAAGACAAGGACTAGGGACACCCGGGAATCGCGGAAACAACGCGTAGGATCGCGAATGAATACGCCATTCCTAGGTTGCAACTATTAGTACAGAAGGTTATCAGCAACTATTTAGCATGTCACTAAAATAAGCCTAAGAGACATAAGCCCTACGGCCTTTTATAGCCACTGCAACCACCCCCACGACCATAGTCTAGTGTAACTATGGACTTTATTATAAAGCTACCAGCATTATTAGCACTAAGGAATAAACGCCTATATAATTTAATCTTGGTTATAGTTAATTAACTTACTAAGGAATTAAGATTTATACTAATCTAAGAGGCCATGCTAGCTAAAGAACTCGCCTATATAGTAGAACGAGAACTTGTTGCACAAGTTAGATAACTAGACGAGTTTATTACTAATAGAGCAAGAATATTCATATCTTTATACTAGACCACGTTTATAGCAAAATTAGGGATAAAATATAAGCTTACGACGAGCTTCCACCCCTAAATAGACGGATAAACTAAATAAACGAACCAATCCTTGGAATAGTATCTCTAGATATATGTAAACAAGCTTTAAGATAACTAGGTTGAGCTGTTACCAACAGCCTAGTTAGCATACAACAGCGCAAAATCGGCAACCACAGGGCACTCACCCTACTACGCCAACCATGGATGTGAACCAACGGCTCACCAGGATCTACTAGATATTAAAAGCGTCGCGAAGAACGTAACTAAAAAAGTAGAACTTATACGAGAATTATATAAAACATTACGCAAGAATATTGCTTAGTAGAACTTATAAATTATAAGAAGCGTAAATAAGAAAAGGATTAAGGGACTAACTTTTAAGAAGGGGGATAGAGTTTTCCTCTTATAAAAAAAACCTTAAAACGACACGACTAAGTAAGAAACTGGATAACCTTTAAAAAGGACTATTTAAAATCTAAAAGGTTAGAGGCCTAGTTAATTTTAAACTATGGTTACCCACAGACACACGCATACACCTAGTTTTCTATAAATTATTACTAGAACTAGTACTACTAAACGCTAAACTAGAAACACAACTTAAACTTAAGGATAAGGAATATAAGGTCGAAGCAATTAGAGACCTACAGAAAATCAGACGTTAGTACAAGTACCTGGTGAAATGGGAAGGATGGCCGGAGAGCCATAACACATAGAAACTAGTAAGGAACCTTACTAACTACGAAGACGCTCTAGCGAGGTTCTACTAGGAATACCTAAAGAAGCCTAGGAGATAGAGGTCTTAGGTTTATTAAGATTAAAAGGCGGAGGGTAAATAGCCTAGTTAAGGGTAAAGGTACTAGGTATAAGGCCCCCCTCTAGCTACATAACGTCTTGGCCTAACTCTTCTAGCCCCTTAAGGCGTTTAATCTCCTTAATAAATTTTATTAAGTTAGTAAGGAGCTTCTCCTTACGCTCCTTAAGTAAATATTTCTACTTTATTAATCTCTTCCTTTTTACTTAGGTAGCCTAGAGGGCTACTATAGCTAACTCTTCTTTAGTAGCTACTGCCTCCTCTAAACGCTTAAGCCTGTTTACCTTAGAATTAATTCGGGAGAAGTTCGGAACCGCGGGTTCTAGTAGTTTACACTTTATAACGCTATTTTTATAGTAATTGCTATACTACGCCTTAAGAAATAATAGCTTATAAGTTAAGCCCTTCTTTACGTAATACTTGCAGGACACTATAGCGATCTAACTAACTAAGTTTATTTAATCTCCGACGGAATAATGATGGAGGGTACTTTAAGAGAACATTGGCTACTGCATGAGGACATGCAGAGGAGGGAGGAGGATAGTGTTATGGACTAGAAGTCGACGGTGGGACGATAGGCCTTATGACGACAACTAGGCCCCACCTCTAACTTACGTAATGTCCTAGGCTGTCCCAGGCGCCAAGACTATGGGATATTATGGGACCACGTGACCCAGGGTCACGTGACGTCCCAGGAAATCCCATGGGATCCCACAAGGTTAGGATATGGGATACCATGGGACTCTATGGGACAAGGAGGATATATATACAGGATGGTTTCCTTTATACGCTCCTTGTAGTTAACTAAAATATCTTCTGTGCGAGTACCTTCTCCTATATTGTCCGATTACATGGCCCTTTGCACACGCAAAGGTAGCTGGCGCAACCCTACACAAAGAGACATTGCCAGTAGTCTGGTTTATCCGCACAATTCCGGGAGGGACAAAGGGCAACTCTCCTTAATCAACGGAAATAGATTAGCGTATTAGTGTAAGACGTAAGGATATAAGAGCCTTACATTCTTACAGGAATAGAAAGAACAGACAACAACAATTTATACCACAATTTATCTTAATTAATCACTATCTTTTTATCTTATTAGATTACCCCTCTAATCTGACATATATAGACTAATAGTTATCTTATTTGCTATAAGATTGGATTGTTTAACCGCGCTTAATTGTCGCATTAACTCGTACCATTGAATAACCCGTGAGACGCCTCATTACCTTACCGCCCTAACCCGGATCGGACCAAGCGAGTGCACCTCATAACATATTGCTTTAATACGTCTATAGGCCTAGCTAGCGGCCTTATTAGTAATACCTAATTTAGTTAATATTTTAGGGAAGGTAAAGTTGCATTTATGCCCAAGAATAATAATAGTAGTAATTTAGGCCTTAGAGAGCCTTAGAGAGCCTTTTTTAGCGTAGAAATCGGACATTTAATAGAGATATGTGGTGTTGACGTCGTGGTGTTGAGGGCAGATGGAGCACTCGGAGCGTCGGAAGCCGATTTACCTAGCGTCTCACTACCGTCTTGGCAGATCACGTGAGTAACAGGCTTCTTGAGCTTACCCTTTGTACCTTGCCCCGACGTCTGAACCCGGGCTCCTGCTTCCCCACCTAAGCCGCACGCATATGTGATAAACGTTCAAATTAGATATCCCAAAAACTCATATTGCACCGCGGCACCAAGAAGCCTGCGATGCTCCGCAATGGATGCACGGAATCCGGTGTAGCCTAGCAGCATACATTGCATCACCGGGCATCTCAATACGGTGCCTATGGATCATCTCTAGGCCTCGAATGCCTGTGGGGCTCTCCAGGCTGCGGCCTATGCGACCCTCCTCGCTTATTGCGGTCACGATCGCGGTCACGAGGATTGCCGTCCATCTTTTGCAGCAACCACTTGATAAGGTCGTCTTTCCCAGCGTGCATGGCACTAATGCGCTTGCCGGGTGTGGTCATCGTATAACGTCTGAACTTCACAAAGTCATCGAACGTATGAATCTCTGCGCCTATACGAGCCGTGTCGATGTAGTCAATGATGTTGATGTAGGGTTGCTGCTTTAGCATCCTTTAGCATTCTTCTATGGTCCCTCTAGGCTCTCTACCGGTGGCGCGACAGAGTGCTTGAAATCCGAGCAGCGTTTCTTCCTCGGTGAGGGGCGGGGCTTGTCTCTTGATCCTGCTTGTTGTCCCTTTCGTTGAGACCTTCGTCGGGAGTAGAATACTGGGTCAAACCTTGATCTACAGATATATCGCTCGCAACACAATGCCACTAAAACGCCCACGCCAAACACCACCGCTAACGCAAGCCCAATACAATGCCCATAAAGCTCAAAGCCCAAACGCCTCCAATGCCTCCAATGCGTCCTCTACCAAAGTCACGATAACGCCAAGAAGAGAGAAGACTAAGAAAACGCCGAGAAAATAGCATGACCAGACGAAAACGGTGTAAACCTCCACCTAGGCGGCGAATTTCTTGAGCAACATGAAGATGAGGGCAGTTGCGATGCCGTAGATACACGCGTCGATCCATTGTAGTGACCGATCCGGGGGCGGCTGTTGGGGAGCTGGGGCTTGTCGCGCTGGGAGGGCTGGTGCGGCCGCTGGTGCTGTGCGTGTGGGCTGTGGCGCAGGTGGAGGTTGTGTCCTTGAAGTTTGTTGCGCGGGTGCTGAGGAAGATGCTGCCACCGGCCCTGCCGCCGGCGCTGCTACCGGCGCACCATTCTCTGTCGCAGTCTCAGCTGCCGGTGTCGCGTTCTCATCCGGCTGCTCAGCTCTCCGGCCCAGGTCCTCCCGATACTGAAGCCTCAGCTCCTCGGGCACAACCTCCTCCTTCCCCTCGCCCTCCTCCGCACACGCCTCTTCCCTCTCCCTCAAAATCTCCCTATTACTCTTCCCACACGCCGCGCACCGCCACGCTCCGCTCTCACCCGCCATGCGCTCCCTCGCAGAGCGATCGCAATCCAGCCCGCCAACCTGGCCCTTAGCCTCGCTATCCATAAAACTCCGTATCGCGACGAGCGCAGTGCGGATGCCCCACGCAGGCTGCCACGTCTCCTCATGGTGCCCGCTTATACTCAGGCAGATCTCGCGATTGACTTCGAACCGCCCCGTCGGCGTGAGGAAGCGGAAGTTCGGCGGTTTGAGCGGGTACGTGGCGGGTAGGATGATGCGGCCGTGGTATATGCCGTTCGCGTAGGGCGACGGCGCCGGCGGGCCGCGGAGCGTGAAGTGCCATTCGAAGAGGTTGTCTTCTTGCGGGGCGGCGTAGAAGTCGCGGGAGGGATTGGATTCGAGTTCTTTGGCTTCTTTGACTGGGGCTGGTTAGCATCTCTGTATGTATGGTAGAAGGGAAAGGGTACGTGGACTTACGGATGCGCTTGATCGTTGGCGTCTTGGTGTTGAAGCCCCGCGAAGCCATGGTTGTGCTTGATGAGCGATCGTAGTGAGAGCGAGTGTGTGCACCTTATAGGCGTGAAGGTGCAGTGTTAAGAATAACAATAGCGAGCTGGGCGGGCTGCGTCGGAGCTGATGCGCGGACACACACGTTGAGGTTGACGTTGCGACTGCGGAAGTCGCACGACCGCCCGCCGTAGCTATCGATTAGGTACCTTTCCGCAGTGCCACGTGCATTCACCCAGCCCTGGAAATGGAAGGCACTAGCATCTATATAGAATAATATGGCCCAGGATCTTTCAGGCTTCACAAGCCCAGCAAAGGAACGTGGTGCACTCAGTGAAATTCGTTGGTTAAAAACCTCGTCAGAGGATAAAATCGCGTGAAATTAATTGTACGAATGCTCAAAGTAAATGCGTCTCTAAACATGCACATCCTTGTGCTGTCTGGGTATCGTCCAAGTGTGTATGCATCTCGTGCAAGCATGCCGTTCCCATCCGAAGTCTATTTCCCTCAACTGGTACAAACCGACCCAAACCAGCGCAAATCATGTGCCCTGCCAACTGCGCAAACTAAACAGTGCAAAAAGTTAAGGAAAATTACAATGAGAACCGCAGGATCACCGCGCAAGCCAGACAACCCAGCGCAAGAGCCGCCCCCGTGACCTCGGGACGCTGAAGCCACGTGCTTGTGTGAGACACCGGGGGCATGACCAAGTGTGTCTTGAGGTCGTCAGACCGAGGTGAAGCCTGATGTCCAAGTCGCTGCGCCGCCTTCAGACGCTTCAGCTGCTCAACGTCGGTGCCTAGTTTGTCGTCAAGCTCGTGGACGAGCTCCGCGCAGAACTTGAAGATGGCTTTCGACTCCTCGATGATGTCGACGCGCTCGTCCGGCGTGAATAAACTCTCCGCGTCAAGTAAGCGCTCGTTAAACGCTTTCTTGATAGAGTCCCCGTCGTCTTTGCCGTCGAATGACCACAGTAACAGGCCCTTCTCGGCAAGTGGCACCTCCTCCTCTTTCCCTTTCGCTCGCGCCTCGGACCTCCAGAATTCAGGTGGAGCCCGTAATAGCTGCCCTCGTATCCATCTTCCACCAGAAAATACGGCCATATAGAAACACCACGCGTATGCCACCAAGACATGCGGCTTGTGGCCCACGCTCTTCCGAATATATGCGCAGAATGCAGCGACCTTCTTGTCCGGGTATTGTGCCAGCATGACGTCAAGGTCGGTGGGGTGCAGTCCGCTCAGATATTCCAAATCCTTCTTGATCCTGCTCGATCTCGCTATACCCTTCGGTCGTAGACCTTCCAGAAAAGCGAGGGTTTGGGGTGATGGTGGAGAAGTGAAGAGCTCGGGCTCAGCGTACGGGTTGACAAGCAGGAAAGAAAGGAGCGGTGATGTCGGCGGTGAATTTGCACCGTCTGACGCATGTGTGGGAGGCAAGTCGTTCCATAGTGATTCGAAGGTGAGGAAGACGTGGGCGAAATGGAGCAGACCAGTCGTATACAAGCTTGGATCACTGGCAAGGGGTGGTAGCGCAAAGGGTATGCGAGACGTAATAAGCTTGTTGAGTTGTGCGTGCAAACTCCTTCTCTTTGTCAGTCTGCTGTGGTCGTTATGAGTAGAAGCCGCGCCGGAGGGGTACCTGGTGGCAGTATTGATCTCGCCCGCCAGAGACGCCTGTGGAACAATGTCCTTGGCCATCTTATACTCTATGCTCTTTAAGGCTTCTCTGAAGAATTTTGGATTCGCAGCGACGGAAACTTGGTTTTTGAGCCTTTTGTACAAATAATGGGGGCAAACAGTGCCTATTAAGCCAGCAAACTGGCACGCTGTATCAGGCAGCACACGCGGCCCAACTGAGGCTGTACGGAGACAGCTGTGCCTGTGACTGCTAGGCTAGGTGACTGTTTGCGCGTGCTGATGGTCCGCCTGCTCTGTGCGAAGAGCCTGACCTGGAAAATGCGCCATCGCGATCAGGGCGGTAGCAGCCGAGTAGTCAACGGCCTCGATGTGACGGAGGCGGATGATGCAATGGGCCGAGGCTCGCGCGTTGCGCGAAAACAAGCGCGAAACATCTTTCACGCAAGCAGGCGATTGTGGCGAACATGCGGATATAAAGACAGACAGGGAAATGCTCGATGTTATAGACCGACAAAGCACCTGAGACTAGCAGATTCACGGCGAATAATGGAGCCTCTACCAATGTTGATCCTCAGTGGAAGACGGGCCGTATCCACGTGCGTCACGCTAGAGCGGCGGGCGGAAAGCGGCACCCGTTCACACGTCGCCACTAAGCGGCCAGCCATCGCGCTCAATGAACGCTGCTTTGCGTTGTCTGCTCATCCTCTACCTCGCAATAGACACTTCGTGGTAAGCGAGCGTTACTACACGTCCGAAACCACATGACGACATACCATATTCCTTCTCCCAGTGACAAGTCCGTTCATTCGATCCGTCTGGGATCGGATCTACCGCACCATACCATTTCGAGTTAGTACACGATCCTATCAACAAGGCCTCGATCCCTCTCGTTCCTCGATGGTCATTCCCAAATAACCACCCTCTCTTCCATAGTCCTACATACATTATCGAGACGCTTCCTTCAGTGTTACCGATAATACATTCTGATGTTTTTTGGTTTTATATTGGAACATTCAGCTACCATGTCATCATTGGACTACGTGAAGTACGCCCTCATTCGCACCATGGTGAACACATCTCTCTACATACGCCGGTCGTCCTATCAGTCGCCCGGTACCCAGCCCAACTTGACGAAAATATACCAATGTCGCACAAATCTGTTTCCTTGTCGCATCTTCCTGCCTAAGAACCACAGCCTTAAGGCCAGCCGGTTACCATTGGTGATTCGTGTGCACGGTGGCGGCTTCGTTATCAATAATCCTGCCGCGGACGACCTGATAGCGCGTCATCTAGCTGACAGCGCTCACTGTATAGTCGTGAGCATCGACTACAGCAAGTCTCCGCAGAACAATTTCCCAATCGCGTACGAGGATGTCATCGCGCAATCGCTCGCTGTGATAGAGAACGCAGAGTTGCCAATCGATCGGGAAAGAGTGGTGTTGTGCGGTAAGTGAACTTTCGGTTGCAATGCGTGCCTTTTACTCGATTACTCATTACCCACCGTAGGGTAATACAGGCCAGGTTCAGCTGACTTTGGGCCCCTATAGGTTCATCCGCGGGCGGGAACCTTTTACTGTCCGCAGCGCAAGATCAAAGGCTCCAGTCAAAGGTGACTGGGATAGCGACCCTATATCCGATCGTCACTGAGTCCCAGATGGCGACGCGACGATGGCTACACGACCAAACCCATCGATCCCTGACTTCATTGGCGACAGCTACGCTGGTGTTATGCAGTTGTATTTTGATCCCGAAAACAAGCCCTCTCTTACCAACGTACGACTGAGCCCTACTTATTTTCAGTCTCGCGAAAGCCTACCACCGAATATCTTGCTGATCGGTGCTGAGCATGACATGTTTTGTCATGAGGACGAGCAAATGGCTGACAAGCTCGCGGGCGACGCGGTCAAGAGCGGAAGTGAGGATGGCTGGCGGGCCCTGGGTGTACAGTGGTATAAGGTCTTCGGGCGGCCACATGCCTTTCATGTTTTCCCGGTCAAGGATCCTGAGAAGGAGAAGGAGCGACTCGAGGCCGTGAAGAAAATGTACGGTGTCTTGGTGGAGTGGCTATGTGACGTCTTCTCCAAAGAGAATGGTCGATGGTCGCCCGTAGCTGATGGAGGTGAGTAGAGCCAATGCGTCCAAAGTGTAGGCGAGGAGATACGCTAGGCGTCTATTCTAGCATTGTTGCTCAAGAAAGAAATCTGAAGTAGGTGGCGAGTTTGGAGATGGTAGACACGACTGCGAGCGTGGAGGACGAAATGGGCAGTCACGCTAGTTCATTGCACCGCGTGCTGGTTTCACCTCAGCGCGTTTGTAATATTCAATTTCCGCTTCAACGCCTAGTCGCAAACGCTAGGCACGTTATAATATAACCCGCTGGCCCCTCGCTGTCCTTGCTCAAGCTGTCAACTCCATGTCTGCAGGTATGCCACCTTACGGTTCCCCGAATCCGTATGACAACCCGTATAGGGCTCGTGCAGAAGCGGAAAGAGCCAACTCGAGAGCCACGCCGTACGCAGGAGCAACTGGACCACCGTCGGACTATGGCCAAGTGCCTGTCGCTGCATCGCAAGCTCCTCCATATCCGCATTCCTACACCAACCAGGCCCCGCTGCGGCGCACAGCGCACACAGGACGTCTCGCGAACCGATTCAACAGCATCACCATGCACCGGCAGCCGGTATCCTATCCTACTGCAACTGGAGATCAACCTGCGTATTCGCAGCCGCAGCATGGAGATCCTGCACAAGCGAACTACCACGGTCAAGAGCCCCAACCATACCCGGCACCTGGACAGCAATATGCCCAACCTACACCGCCGGCGATGAATGGCCAAGGTGGGCCTCCATTCACTTCCCAATCGACAGACCAGTTCCCATCCATGATGTCCTCGCTCCAAGATGCTCTACCCAACCACCCAACCTCCCAGCCTCAGACACCAGCGCAGGCACCCCAACGTCCTGAATATCTTATCGTCGGACTCTTCGCTCTCCGCATCACGAAAACCCTCATCCAGCAGCTCGACCCGTACGAAGGACGCCACTCTGATCTCCGCTGGATCGACAACTTCCTGCGGCCTTACCACCCAGACAATGCGCTAGCCAAGCTCACAGATGCGCGCGTCGTCGACGAGTACGTGAGCGAGTATCCGCCCATGGTGAGGAGGATGATCAAGCAGCCGCGCTACCGCAAGGTTTTCATGGAGATGAATCCGGACAAGAAGGTGACGCATCGGGAGTTGAGTGATGGTAAGTTCCCTACAAACAGAACTATTTAGGGATTCGTGGTTTGAATGTAGGGCTAATGTGCGCACAGGGGAGTTAATCGCCATCATCGACTTCGCTGACGCGGCGGGCGAGTGGGGCTCTGTCGTCCCGCTGCCGGGAAAGTACGCGGAGAGGATGGAGGAGCTGGCGAAGGGGCGTCATATGGCTGACTAGGACTCTTTCTTGACGGTTGCTCGAGCGAAGTTTGCCGCGTGTGAGCGGGAGGGTTGAGCTACTCCTTTAAAAGAGCGGGAAGCTTGGAGAGTAGAGAGTTGGGCTCGTTTGGAATACGAGGAGCAGTTGGGTACGTCTTTGGAACTCGCTTGGGTGCGACTTTACAGGAAGCTTTCGTGTCACTCGATCTGCACGTGGTTCCATTAGACTTCGTTCACGACTGCGCTCGAATGTTCAAACACTTTACGAACTCGCCCTCCTGCGAACTACCTGCCATGCCAATACAGCTCCCATGTCATCCCCCAGAACGATCTCAAAAGCGTCCCTCTCACTCAATGTGCACCGTCGCCTCGGCCACCGCCTTCTCATTCTTCCACACCTTCTCCTCCACATCATCGCTCTCAGCAATAACCTTCTCATCGCTAACGTGCCGCCCCACGCACACATACTGCCTAAACTTCCTCGCCGGCAACCTCGCCTCGAACATCTCATCCACCTCCTCAAGAGTCCTGTTCTTGATCTCTGGGAGGAACAGGTAGATCCATACGATGGTGATCATGCACGAGGGGCCCCAGATCCAGCCTTTACCACCCTCACCATTAGCATATGCACATTTTCTCAATTGAGGGAGTGAATAGGGGAGGGAGGAGAAAGCGGGGGGGTATTTACCGTATTCAGGACCCCAGTTCAGCGCATCAGGATTGATGAAGTACGGCGCGGTGAAAGTGGCGAGCCAGGCGCCGGCGAAACCGACGGCGGCCGCGAGACCGAAGGTGTAGGAGCGGAGGCGCTGAGAGGGGATTTCACCGCCCGCGAGCCAGGCGTAGGTTGCGACCATGCCGTTGTAGCCGCAGATGTAGATTACTGACATGGCGACTATGACCTATTCCACTCGTCAATCAGACTCCCCAACGCCAAGGTAGGCAATAGAAGGGGTTATGGTGTTATATGGGTGAGGAAGACGTACCTTCCCAGTACTGACAGTCCCGGGAGAAACATGGTACACAGCCGCGACGATGAACTGCGAGACACCGCAGATAAACATGCCGATCATGAGGAACACGCGACGCCGTCCGATCTTGGAAATGACGCAGCTGTTGAGGATGATGACGGCGACGCCGACGGCGGTCAGGATGCACGTGTTCTGGAAGGCGTTGCCGACTTTGGCCATTTCGAAGAAGTAGGTACCGTACGCTGTTATGTCAAATCAGCCCTCTTCTTTGACACACTCATGCACGCACTCCCTGAATAGAAGTATCTAGTATGAAAATTTGTAGGAAAACTTACCAATCATAAACATGGCTCCACTCGCCGCTTGGATTGACACGGCTGCCACCGCCAAAAGCGTTCGCCGACGATCGATTGGATTTTTCAGAATATCGATAAACGACGCGCTGCTAGCGGCTTCCTTCTCCGCGAGGATGGCCGCCTGGATCTCATTCAGCTCGTCGTCGACGGCGGCCGCATTGGGGCGCATCCATAGCAGACTGTCCTTGGCCTGCTCGTGCTTCTCGACGAGGACGAGCCAGCGTGGGGATTCAGGAATGAAGAACAGTCCGATGGACATGAGCACGGGGATGATGTAGATGATGCCGAGCGGAATCAGGTACGACGTCTTGCCTAGGATGGCGTGGGTCGAGTTGTCAACGACGGTGCCGATGAGCGTGCCGATTGAGGTCCAGGATTGGAAGACGGAGATCATGAGGCCGCGGTAGCGGGCTGGTGCGCTTTCCTGCAAGAACCGGGTCTCAGATGGGTGGTTGTGCTATGTGAGAAGCAAGGGCTTACCTGGATGTATAGCTGCGCGAAGGTCATGTACCAGCCGTTTGCCAGGCCAATGAAGAATCGTCCAGCGTAGATGCCGGAGAGATTCGTGGTCGCCATCATGATGATGTTTGAAGCGCAGCAGAGAATGGATGCGAGCCAGAGACACTGGCGACGTCCGAGCCAGGTTGCAGCGAAGCCGGCACTGCTGGAACTGATAAAGGCCCCGAGGGTCATAAGGGAGGATATGAGTTGTTGGCGGCCGGGCGAGATGTTGTAGCCAATTGGTGAGGTGGGATCTTTGTGACCAAAGACCTGAGTTCGTCGTCAGTCATGTTCTACAGGAGAGGAGGAGACGGAATGTTCTTGCCTCAAGGAAGCCGGGCATGGCTTGCAGACCGCCAATGGCACCGAAGTCGATGCCATACTGGAACGGGCTCATCGAAACGAGCGTGCACGCGAGGAGACATTTCCAGTTCTCCAAGAGACCTGATCCGGTGGATGCTTCAAGCATAGCGGCGATGATGGAGCAACTTCCACAGTGCGTGTCTCACTATGAGGCGAGGCGAGGAACAATTCGACGTGCTCAATTACAGAAGCTCTATCCCCAGAGGCCTGTAGTTGTACAGAGAACAGCGGAACGTGGATATTTAGTGCCTCGCATGGCAGACGAAAGGACACTGTTCCTCGCTGCAGGACCCATTCACTTTCATGTCACATCTGCAGATCGCCTTGCAAGCCAAATCACGTATCAATATCTGCCGGCGATCTCATGCACGTTAGCGGGTCCTACCCCGGACTTACTACGAGCTAGCGAGCGGAGGTTGCGGGGGGCGGGCCCCAATTCACTAATGGCTGGGTGCTTGTTCTCCAACAGCCCCGTTGTTTCGTTGAGGTGGCGAGCTATGTGGAGAAGAGAGCGTGGGCTGTATGCGCTGGTGGCTCGAAGGAGAACTTGGAACGAGACTTAAGCGCGTGAAGTGCGGTGAGTTGCTACTCGAATTGGATGTTGGCGTGCACGCGTCGTTCCACCGGTTCTACCACAGCTTCGGAATGATAACGCCGTGGAACCTGGCTCCTAATAGCCGACTTGTGAGCAAGCCCTATTGCGGTCCGTTGACAAGGCTGTCGGAGCGTCCAATGGTAAGAGCTGGGTGCAAGGCGACAGCGTGCGGCTGCATTCCAGGTCCTGAACAGCCTCGTACTCGTTACCGGACGCGACGACAAGCTTTGAGTAGCACTGGACAAGCTCATCTTCATTCAAACCCTGTTACACAACGATGATATGGGTTGTTGAAGGTTTGTGGTTGATCGCTAGGCCCGTGGTGCGTCGTGGCTGAACGTGAAGGACACGCTGAAGACGGAAACCCGTACCAGGCGCATAGAGAACCTAGTGACCCTAACATCCTAGAGCAAGAATCGAATGACTTCCCTAAGGTGATGTAGACCTGTTTGTGCTAGTGTGGCGGTGAACTGCTAGTCTGGCATACTGTAGACGCGCGTGGTCACTCGTGACGCTTAGCGTCAAGTCGGCAGTTGTACCACCACGACCAGGGCCGAGCAGGAAAGCAATTCGAATGGCAGCGGCGTCTCAGAGGAATGGCAGCGGCCTCCCAAAGGAATGGCGCATCCACCTAGAGGGTCTAGTCGCGTTGAATTGCTCCTACTCCACGCACGTTGATGCCTAGAGGAAGTTGAAGTGCTCGTGGGTGCTTTTGCGAAAGGCTTCGCTTGCGGACCATGAGACCTTGGATATCGCGAGAACTTAATTGTCACCTATCGATGAAGATTGCTGTCAGCACAGACGTCTGAACAAGAAGGTACAAACTCAGAAGAGCTTTGAGGAGTGTAGAGTAAAGCGCTGGTATGGGACGCGGTGCGCGTAAGCGACTTCCCCAGTTAGTCACCTAACACGTCTCGCACGTGCCGTTTCCGCGTGCTCACTTCATCTCCTCTCCTCGTCCATCGCATCCCCATCGCATCGACTTATAGATTTGTGACCCATCATCCAAATTATTCTCTTACTTGACGATAACTGTCAAGCGATATTAAACCCCAACGCTTTGGGTTTCTCGTTGGAAACAGTCCAGTCTATCACCGACAGTGCTCACATCAGCCTGCGTTTCGATTCCCATGAAGTATGCATGATAGGCTCCGCGGCAGGGCGTTGTGTTGTACATAGAACGCCCCAATCGAGTTGGGGCGTGACCCGGAAGACGAGAGGCTGTTTCCGCCTTCTGTCATGCAATCATTTGCCGATCATTTCTGCCCCACCATCAACGAGATGTGGGGTTGACCTGTACTCGCTCTTCAGACAACACATGCGTACAATCGACCTAGGTGAATTAGTCATCGGATTTACCGTCGTCGCTGCTCATTAGGCTCTAAATCGTTCGAGACAGCAAACGCTTTCGCGCTTGGCCCATCAACCAACGGCTCGAAGTCACACGCTTTCGCCTGAGGAGAAGTACGCAAGAGTCCAAGGTCATGGCCATCGAACAACTGTTTGGTGACTTGCCTCTGCATTTCTTGCAACATGGCATCTCTAAGTATGGGGCTCTCAGCGTAGCCTTTGCTGTACTGGGGACGGCCGTTCTAGGTGTGCTCGCAGACTATGCTTGGATGTTATACCTGCGATCAAAGATGGTAGATCTGCTTTGTACTTCCCTCGGAGTATAGAACTGACTGCTTGACAGCCACCCGGCCCGCTACCTCTACCCATCGTAGGCAACACATTTCAGCTCCCTGATAACAAGCCCTGGGTCCACTTTGAGGAGCTCTCCAAGAAATACAACGCACCCCTCATCACCTACTGGATCGGACGCAATCCAACAGTGTGGATCAATGATGCCTGGGCCGCTTATGAGCTCCTCGATAAAAGAGCAGGCATCTACTGCTCTCGCCCTCGGATGCTGGTCTTCGCCGAGCTAGGCGCCGGCCAAAACAATCTCGTTAACATGATCACCACCACTCCGGAGCAGCGAGACCGTTGGCGAGTACAGCGGAAACTCACGCATCAGGGCGTTGGGGTCCAGAAAGTAAGAGAGTATCGCAATTTCCAGAACGACGAGAGCAAGGTGGTCGCGTATGATATGCTCAAGACCCCGGAGGAATACGTTGCGCATTTTGAACGTTATGCGACGAGTGTGGTCTCTATCATCGGGTTCGGTCGACGCGTGGTCAAGCATACGGATCCCATTATTAGCGAGGTCATTGCCGTTATGCACCGAGCTGCAGACCTTAATGTGCCCGGAAAGACGTTCCCTATGCTACTCGAAACGTTTCCCCGTAAGTCTTAGCCCTTAAATTTTTCTTCGGTCCGCTGAATTCGTCCAGTCCTTGCGAAAGTGCCCAATGCGCCCTGGAAACACGGCCTAGGAAAGAGAGGCAAAGCCCATCGTGGTCACGACTTCTTCTATTCGCTCGCGCACGAAGCTAATGAATCATCCGGCCATGATGATTGTTATTCGAAGTTCTTGTTCAAGGAGGCCCCCAAGTACAACCTGAAACCCCAAGAAATCTCGGCGCTTGCTGGAAACCTTTTTGGTGCCGGATCCGATACGTCTAGCAGCACGCTCATCACAGCCATCCTTGCCATGCGCACTTTTCCTGAAACGCTGCTTTCAGCTTGGGAAGAACTTGACCGCGTAGTCGGCCCTAATCGCAGCCCAACATTCGACGACGAGCCCCACTTGCCCTACATGCGCGCATTTGTAAAGGAAGTGTTTCGATGGCGATCTGTAGCCATTATTGGAGGTCAACCTCATGCACCCGTTCAGGACGACTACTACAACGGGTGGTTGATTCCCAAGTTGACTTGGGTGCAAGGCAACGTATGGGCCATTCACCACAACGAGCGGGAATTTCCGGATCCGGATCGCTTTAACCCGAATCGCTACCTAAAGGACGATCTAGCGGCGCGGCCTTTCCCAGGCGAGAGAGGATACATGACGTTTGGGTGGGGGCGCCGCGTGTGCTCAGGCCAAGCGCTTGCCGAGCAAGGGACATGGTTGACAGTCGCTCGATTAGTCTGGGGTTTCAAGATTAAGCCCGCCTTGGATCAGTGCGGCAAGCCTATCCCAGTGGACATCTTCAACTACACGTGAGTAAACCTCGGACGAAAAGTTCGTTCCGATCCAAAATTCTGACAAATCCAGCAACGGTCTGAACATGCGACCGCAGCCATTCAAGGTTAACATTCAGCCGCGCAGCGAGTCCATTCGGCAGGCTATTGTTCGCGAGGGTGAAGAAGCGCTTCGGAATCTTGCACAGTATGAGGGAGAGACCAAATATAGAATGAGCACGTTCTACAGGAGCCCTATAGATGCCTAGATATCTGCAACAAGCTCGTTCGGGTCTCGGAACACCAAACGCCGTTGAATGCAGTTTTCATGTTCAGAAATGCTCTACGTCCTGCAGGGACTTTTGCTACGCCTCCTTGATTACTTTAACACTTGCCTCCAAGGAAATTCGGATGCAAGGAGGTTCTGGTGCATGCTGACTGATCTACACGCTAGAGTGAATAGATCTTAGAGTGATATTCTACAAGGAAAAGGGGGATCGGCGACTAATGTGGTGTCCGGCGAAAGGAGTGTCGGTGGTCCGCGCACAACACGGATGCGGACCCTATATAAACAAATAACGCTTTTCCACTTTCGTATAATATTACATACAAACTTTTAGTAAATTATATCTCTCTATCTTTAGCCTTAATTACTACTTAATATTTAGTAAGTATACTATGAATAAGCTCCTGCAGATTCTTTACTATAATTAGGCTGGTAACATGGATTGGGTCGAAAGGGCCACATCTGGGTCTGACTAAGCAGAACACCAAAATTCTAAACTTAAACTCTTTATAACTTTGTAAATATAGGAGCTATACTTATACAATTTTAATATAAGGTGTATATATCTATTTGTGGCACACAGTCACAACGATCAGGGAGCTCGTAAACAAAGTCTATTAAGGAGAGAAAGTTCTACTAAGACGTCTAGCTATTTATAAGTTTAAAGGGATTACGTGCTTAGTTACTTAGCTAGTATAGTAAGCTCTAGTCAGGAGCTAATAAGTCTTTTATAATATACCTCTTAGATAATAGAGCGTAGTAAAATAAGCTAAATAGTAATTTAAAGTATAAAAGATAGTAAACTTGCGCGTAGAGCTTAAAAAGTGCCTAGCTTAGAGCTTTAGCTTACTAGGCAATTAGTTTAAGTACCTAGTTTACATAGAGTTCTATAAAGAAAGGTAGAGAAATAGGAGTAGCGTACTTCTACTATAGAACTTTAATAAATATTTAAAAGTAACTATCTACTTGCAACGTAACCCGCGCGAGTACCTACGTATATAAATAAAAGAATAGGTAGCTAGTAAAGGCTTACTTACCAATAAACTTATTATAATTTATACTTTAATATTTCTTAGAAAAACTAAAGGAGGGTCTACTACTTACTCCTTATAATTAAGCTTAGTTAATAATACTTTTACTAATCCTTTTAAATCTGGGTCTTAATTTTACTAATCTCCTTATATATAAGCTTATTATAAAGCCTATAAAAAGCTTCTCCTTAAAGCGCGTACTAAAGATAGTTATACTTTATAGGCTTTTATTAATACTAGCTATTTACTTTATATAAGCACTTATAGCTTATATTAAAAGTGCGTCCTCTAAGTATAGCATATATACTTACGTGTTTAGTTATTTAGCTAAGCTACGCAAGCGAGTAAGCATTTTTTTTTTAAAATAAAGTTATTACTTCGCCTAGTCGCGATAGGTTATTAAGTTTTTTTAAAGTCTACTTATAATTATATCGTAATACTAAGCGTAAGAAATTCTTTATTAGTAGTATACTTTTTATTTTTAAGAAATCTAAGAGTATAGCGTAAGCGTGTGCGTGGTTCTATTTAGATAGCTATTTAGTTATATCTATTATTCTACTACTCTATAGGCGTAGGGTATCCTCTCTCTATATATATTAGACCTGCTCCTTCTAGTTATTATTACTTAGATAGGAATTATTTTTAAGTTCTTTAATTAGCACCTATAGCGTCTATTACTCACTTAATTATAGTATTATAAGCTTTAGCTTTTATAAATTAACTATAATATAAACCGAATTCTAAAGTACCTAAAGCTTTATTATAAGCTAACTATAAATAATAGATTTTAGCTAACAGCACTTAAGCTCTTATATACGAGATTTACTTTTAATATTTAAGTTTAGTAGCTCTAAAGCCTAATTATATATATTTATCTACTTAAAAGCCTTTAAGTTAATATAACTTTATATCTCTTAAGCCTTTACGTGATACTTAAACTATGCATACTAAGATAGAAATAAGTTATAATTTATAAGTCAATTACTTACTAAAAGCTTTACAGTAGTTATTATATAATCTAGCTTTATTATAAGATACAAGCGTTAGGACGTAAGCGTAAAAATAATAGAAAGAAAAAAATAGTTTAGTAATATAATTATTAACTAGTATAAAGTAAGTATATTATAAAGCATTATAAAGATATTAGACTTATTACTATAGCGCATAGTTATAATAATTAAGAAGCCTATAAATAAAGTCTATTAATAAGAGGAAGTTTTACTAAGACGCTTAACTATTTATAGGTTTAGGGGGATCGCGTGCTCGGCTACTTAGCTGTTTAGCTACTTAACTTAACTAGCTAGCGGAGTAAGCTCTAGTAAGGAGTTGGTAAGCCTTTTGCAACACTATTAATAATAATATACCCTATTTTTAGAGAATTACGCAGTATATCTAGTCGTTAAGCCAAAAAAAAATGGTAAAATATTACTAAATAGATAATATCTCTCTAAAATAAATATAAAATAAGAATTTTTTATAGTTATATAACTTATATATATACCTTGTACTAAGTTTGCATAAGTACAGACTGTATCGACGCAGGTCACTCAAAGGATCGATGTTGGCGTATCTCCTAGCAGAGGCATATGGGAGTGCGTGTATAAGAATGTAGCCTCGAATGAATTAAGTGCCTATAGGCCTGGTACGAAAGGATACGGAAAAGGTACTAAACTACAAAGGCCCCAAGCTCCTCTAAATACACCTCTTCCCAGATGGCTAGCTAGCACATATCTGCCATAGGTTGACCGTCGGTCTGATGGATCCGAAATAGGTCCGAATCGGATCCGTAGTTCCCCATCGGTCTGATAGATCCGAAATTGGTCCGATACGGATGAGTGTCGGTTTTCGGATGATCTCGAATCCTGTCTTGACTGGCCAAGGGTTCTCGTGTCGACGAGCGATTGTTCCTGTTACACAGACCTTATATTTAAAAATTTATAGAGAGTTAACGTTTAGAATTTTAGTGTTCTGCTTAGTCAGACCTAGATGTGGCCCTTGCGACCGAATCCATTTTACCAGCCTAACTATAATTAACTCTTACGTCTCCTGTATAATACCTTATAGCTAGTTATAGCTATACTATCTGTTGCCTTCTTGATTAGGGTAAAAGGACTTAACAATGTCCTTTATCTTATTCTATACAGATTTAATAGGATTTAGATCTGGGGAGAACACTAGCTAGAACATTGGAGTAATAGCTTTCTTAGAAAGCTTTTTTAGAGTATAGGTAGTAGAGTGCCTGGAGCCCTATTTTATATAAAGACTAGGTAAGGATTTAGGCGTGACTAGCTATTAATTAGGAGTATAGTACGCTTATAATAGCTTTTCCTATTAATTAACTTCTACTCCTTTTCCTAGAACAGTTCTAGGCCTTTAGAAATATTTAAAAAGTAGTCTTAAAATATTTAGCCACGCTTTTTATAACGTTTCTTTACTACGTAAATATTCTATAACTTCTTGCCTAGCCTTTTTATAATTTAGCACTTTCTATTCTAGCCACTAGTTATTTATATTTTATTACTGTAAAGAATATTTTACTATTAGTATATTTTTAATTAATATAAGCTTCTGCCCATGCAAGGCGTATCTATTAATTTATCTTAGTAAGTAATAGTTTAGTATAAGCAACGTAGCATTTATATCTTCTTTATAACGTACTCTTAATTATATCTTCTCCAATATCCTAGTGTAAAAAAAGGCCCTTTATAATCTTAAAGTAGCTTGTTTACCAGATCTTACGTAATTATTAAATATATACTTTAAGCTTATTAACATATGTATTAGAAAGGTAAGGAGAATAATAAGAACACTTTTTAATATAATAATTCTTTTTTAGTAATTAGTCAGTAAATTTATTAGCCAATATAATTAAGTTAATTTATAATACAGAGCTTATAATGCTTTGCTTTATGCAAGACGCGAGCTTTAATAATCTTATCTTAAGCGCGATATTATTATTAAGGTATAGAGGATAATCTTACTATTATATAGATAATACTTTAATAGAGAACACGATAGAGTTATATGTAAATCTGTATAAAAATAGCGTGTTTTAATATATTTTTATTAGTAAGAGGCGTTTATTTATAAAGGTTCCTCAAATTATTGTACGCGGAACACTAATACTACTTTTGCTAAATACTATAGTGGGGTGACAAAAAAACAAATCTATTTTTATATCTTTTTAACATAATTATAACTTAGCTACTAGTGCCTTTTAGGTTAAGAAATATACATTATGCGAAAGGTAGAGTGTTAAAGTTTCAGTCTAGCATACTAGTTTATGCTTAGTCAGCAGGACTAAAATATAATGGCTTAGCAAACTTCAAAGAGTTTTTTTAGTTTTTCAAGTTTATTATTAAGTCCCTAAGGGGTAGCTAGTCTTAACGAAGCTAAAGTTAGTTCTCGGATAAAAGTTCTATAAGGTAAGAAAGAGGTATTAATAGCTCGCGCATATTAATAAGGTGTTAGTATTAAAAGAAAAGTATAGTTATAAATGAATTAATAAACGCCTAAGTATAATCTAAATAATAGATTAATAAACAGATTAAATACGAGTTTAAAAGGTTATATTTGGCGTTTCTATATATAGATCGAATCCTATAGATTCTAGAGTCCTATTTATTCTAAGGTCTTAGATACTAAAATATTACTAATACTCCTAATATTCCTAAGACGCATAACTTATTACGTAATTTATTATTAAGTTAGGAATTTTAGCTTAAGCGTATAGGTAAGTGCTAATACCCTACTATTTTTATATTAAATTCTAATATATCTTAATATTAGCTCTCCTCTTTAGGCTTAATATCCTTATAAATTAATTATTTATAAAGCTACTTTATTAATCTACCTAATACTATTATTCTTAACCTAATTATCTTAAAAACATATTTATTATAGTCGCGTGTACGTACTACGCTGAAACGTAGTTACTATATTAATTATTATTCTTCTACTTAAAGTGCATGAATTACGTTTAGTATAATAATTAAATATAAGCTAGAGGAAATCCCTTTTCTAGATTATTTAAAAATAGATACTAAAATAGAGAGGTTAGAAAAGATAGAAACTAAAGAGGAAGTAAAACTTTACGTAAAAAAGAGCTCGCTTATGCAGTGCTCTTATATACTTATCTAGTATAAAAGAAGATAGCACAATTGTATAACTAGCGCAAAAGGTTACGTTAAAAAGAATAAATGTTAATTAATTATAGTATATTTATAATAGATAAACTAGAGGCTTTAAAGGCTCGTAAAGAGCTTATTTAGGTAATCGTCTTAATTAATCCTAATACTACTCTAGGTGTAGAGGTAATTAACTAGTTTATAGTCTAGTTTAAGTCTTCCTTATCTTCTGCTACGTAGTAGCATTCTAGTATTATTAGATCTTTTCTTAGTGATTTTGTAAATAGTCCACAAGTTCCCATGTATTCTCGCTATATAGGTAACCTTTCTACTTAATAAGATATATTCGTGGCTAATCCTTATATTATGGTATATATTTAACTTTAAACTCGTTTTCTTCTTTGGCCTGGTGGTAGAACATGGTTTTAACTAGTATATTAGAATCTATAGGTTTTAATTAGTTTATATAAAATACTAGGGACATCTTAGCATCTAGTCGCAATTCTAATTAGTAGGTAATTTGTAATATGTATTTTGAATAAAAAAGTTTAAACTTAATATAATCTAGTTTCTTATACTTTTTCTTTTAGGTTTAAAGATTTTTTATAAGTAGATATGCTCTATCCCCTTTTATTAGTTAAGTTACCGTTTTTGATTTACATTTAGTATAGGAAATATTTTATTATGAAGCCTTTTTAAGTTTCACTTAAAGTTATTTATATATCTTCTTTAGGTTCTTTATCGTATTAATTGCTTATTCTATTCTAATATTTATAGAAAGTATCTAATTAAAGAAATATAGGTATCTTTTATAGTTTACGGAAAATAATGTAAATCCTATTACTACTAATACCTTATTATTATGTGCTAGCTATTCTATTAATAATAAGAAAATGTAATTATTCTTCTAGTTATTACAGTAAATGCGTAGGTATGTATTAATAATCTAGTTCTTACGTTCTGTTTGTCTGTCTATTTACGGATAATAGGCTATAAATTGCTTGAATTTAATTTTAATAAGTGTTATAAGCGATGTCTAGTACTTTAAGGTAAAGAGTTTATCTCTATCGCTAATAATAATCTTTAGTACGCTATAGTATTCTAGAATTTAATTTAAAAAAGTGGAATATAAGTTCTTTTACTATAATTATCTTTTATTATAGTAGTAATTCTACTTATTTAGTAAATTAATAAATATTTACTAGTATAGAATTATAGCTCGTTCCGTTTACTAGATCTTTTCACCTAGGTAGTCTATTTATAAAAGAAAGTTAATAGCAATGTCTTCCCATAGTGCTATTCGTATCTAGATTACTTATATTTCTTTATACTTAAAATAAGTAGTGTTTTTATTTCTTTAGCAATTTATATATTTAGCGATATGCTTTATTATAACTTCCTTTCTTTATATCTAAGTAAGTAGCTTAGTTAGACAAGTTTTATGATCTTTCTAACATTCAAGTGTTTATACATAGGGTTATTATAGTATTATTTTATAATTTTAGTTTACTATTCTTTAGGTACTTTTCGTATAATAATGAGGAGTTAATTAAGTTCTACCATAAGTTCTAGAGATCTAATTACGTTTTATTATAGCATTATAGAGTACATTTTTATTTTATTTTTTACCAAATTACTATATTTACCTAGGGCGTTTACATATCTATTTTGCTTTCATAGTACATATATTTTTTAAACTTATATTATTTTAGTATTTTTAACTGTCTTACCTATTGTGACATAAGCTCTTTAGTAGTTATAAAAATTATAAGACTTATTAGAAACTAGCACGTAAATTCGCTAGTATTTAAGTACCTTAATAATTACGTATAGTTCTTTATTATATACGTTGTATCGTGTTTCTGCTCTACTAAACTTATATAAGTAGTATATAATAGGGTGCTATTTACTATCTTTCACTTACTTTACACATGCGCCAATCGCTAGATTACTTATATTTATTTTAATTTATAGTTGTTATTTATTTTTAAAGGAAATACGTACTAGTTCTATAGTGTATGCTTTTACTAATTGCCTAAATAACTTTTTATATTCTTTAGTCTATTTAAAGGGCGTTTTCTTTTTAATAAGGTTACTTAAAGGTATCGTAACCTTTGCGTAGTCTTAGATAAATTATCTATTAATATTTTAAAAATTCTTAGAACTTCTTAAAGGTTTTTAGTGTTAGCTAGTTTATAATATGTTTAATTTTATTAGATGGAACTTTAATCCCTTCTATACTAACTATATATACTAAGAATTTTTATCTCATTACACGCTACTTATACTTCTTAAGTTTAATTCATAGATATACTTCGTCTAATATCTTTAGCACTATATATATATAAGGAATATAATTTAATTTCTTATTAGAAAAGACAAGTATGTTATCAATTTCTGTAATAGTAAATATATTTAAATGATTATAAAGTATAATATTAATTAGTCGTTAGAAGTTCCCTAGTACGTTAGTAAGGCTAAAAGGTATAATTGTATATTTATATAGTGTATAGTGTAATTTAAACACTGTCTTTCACTTATTACCTTATTCAATTTATATAAGGTAGTACCTATTTTATAGATCTATTATAGTAAAGATTTTAACTCGTAAGAGTAAGCCTCTAAGTTCTAAGATTTTTAGTAGTAGGTATTAATACTTAATGCTTATGTTATTAATTTTTTAGTAATTAATATATAGTCGTGGTATTCTATCTTTCTTTGTAATACATGTAAAGGACTAGCTACTAGTAACTTTAATAGTTATATATAGTCCTTATTAAAAATTTAATTTAATAAATTCTTTCTCTTACTAGAGTTCTATTCTAGTCTTACTATATAGTAGTCTAAAGAGTAGCGTTTTTCCGTTTTTTAGGTCTATTATAAGATCTTAAAGTTAATACTCTAAAAAATTAGTCTTTTCTACTTATTTAATAAAAATATACTTCTATACTTAATCGTATTTTAGAATTTTATAAAGTGTGTAGTCATCTATCTTCTTACGATTTATAATCTAGTTGTCCTTACTAGCATCTGCTAAGGGTAATTTATGTTTATTAACTTCTAGTCGCGATATTAAGTTATTTATAGCTCTTTTAATCACTATTATATTTTATTAATGCGTACGTTTTACTTATGGTATATAGTTATAGTGCGTAAAGGATAAAATTTATTATTTTTAATTATTAATAGTGTTATGCTTACTTAACTAGGCTAGTCTTAATACTACATTATAGCTAGCTTTCTTATAGATGTCGAGGATAATTATTTCTTAGTATCTACAAATCTTAAGAATTATTTTAATCTTATATTTAATTTCTGGTATGCCTAGTAGTAGATATCTATTTATAATATAAATACGATAAGGTATGGCCTTCTAATATTTATAAAGTTTTACTCTATTAAGTGTGTTTTATAATATATAGTTCCCTTATACTCTTAAATCTAGCATAGTCTTTATTTATATTCTTTTAAGCTATACTAATAGCGTAAACAACACTTAAATATCTATAGTATTAAGTTTTTAAAGGCGTTTTTCCGTCTAAGTTTATGTCCAAAAAAGATATCTTTTTAATTAGTACTTTAATTAGCTTAGGGTAACTCTCCTTCTTCTTATCCTATAGCTACTACTAAGTCTTATTATAAGATACTTTACTATTTATAGCCAATTTAATTTTTAGGTTCACTATTCTATTATTATATTAGTTAAATCTAGATTTTCTTTTTTAACCTGCATGTTGTTTACAGTCAGGGTATAGATGCGTTTATTAAATATAAAATATACACTATCTCTCTAGTAATAGTAATAGGGACCAATCCTTAGCCTAGTTTATTTATAGAAAATATCTTACCTTTTACTTATTATATAGGTGGACATTATAGTGCGAGATAGGGTAATTAAACTATTCTTAATAGTAGTAGTATTATATTAGAGGGAAATATTTATATTATTTAGCGTAGTAGTAAATGGCATATTAATCTTTTCTATAGAATCTCTATTATACGGTTCTATACATAGGATTATAATAGTTTAGGTTATACTATAGTTTAGATTTTAGATTTTTATTGTATTATTTTAGTAGTAGATATTAGCCTACTTATAATCCTCTTTCCTAATTAGATTTGTTTATTTAGGATAGTGCATAGTAGGTGTATACTATATAGTAGCGTATTTAGGCTTGTAAATGAGTTGGATCGTAAGGGCCATAGTTGGGTCTGACTAAGCAGAACATTAAAATTCTAAACTTTAAACTCTGTATAACTTTATAAATATAGGAGTTATTCTTAGTCAACTATAATATAAGGTGTGTATATATATATATTTTATATCTATTTTAGAGAGAAACTTTTCTTTTATTAATATTTTGCACCTTTTTTAAGGATGCACGACTGAATATACTGTAAAAAATTTTAAAATTTAAATATATTACTATTAATATATATATAAGCTGTATATTAAAATTGCATAAGTAGAGCTCCTCTATTTATAGAGTTATAGAGAGTTTAAAGTTTAGAATTTTGGTGTTCTGCTTAGTCAGACTCAACTGTGGCCCCTGCGACCCAACTATAAAAATGGCCCTGACTGCGGGTCACTCAATTTACCAACAGTACTACGGCGATCCCTTAGGGAGGAAAGAAGGGCTAGGGCGAGGGGGATAAATACAAGGGGGTGACATGTACGGGCTGCCCCCCCTCCCTGTCAAAGCTCGGACGCCTTTTCAATTCACAGAATTGTATTGATTCTATTAACTCTACCACTTTGTATGGCCTCCCTCTGCGTCAATAACTGCTTGGCAGCGTTCACGCATGTTCGTAGTATACTTCATGTAGTCTTTCACATCAAGCTTCTCCCACTCCTCCTTTGCAAACTGACGTACCTCAGCCTCTGTAAGGGGGAATCTTCTACCAATACGATGCTTTAGAATCCGCCAAACGTTCTCAATCGGATTGAGATCAGGTGAATTAGCAGGCCAAACCATCTGTAAGATCCCACGCTCCTTATGTAGGCTACGGGTCTTCCTTGCTGTATGAGACGAAGCTCCATCCTCCATCAAGATAGGAGCTAAAGCTGTAGGCTTAAGAGCATCCTTAAAAGCGTGAATTATAGGAACAATCTCTCTACAATATACGTCGCTTGTAATGTTACCCCAGTCCTTCTCAAAAACAACAAGAGGCCCTTTTGTTGTAGATGTTATACTCCCCCATATCATGCAAGCAGTGTAGCCTCGAAATCGAGGAACGCAGCAAGAAGGGAGATACTTCTCCTCAACCTGCCGAGTAACGTACACCTGCCCAAATCCTCCACAAGCAATGGAGCACTCGTCTGTCCATATAACCCTACTCCACTGCCAGTCTGTCCAGTCTTTGTGGAGTTTAGCCCATGCTAGACGATCTGCGCGTTGCTTCTCTGTAAGCAGAGGCTTCTCTGCTGCAACGCAACGAAAATATGCCTCCTTCTCAAAAGCGTGGACAAGCGTACGTCGACAAGCGTTTATTCCCTCAAGGAAGGCAATATCAGTGTAGGGGAGTCGTCTGTGGAAGGCGTCAATCGTAGCCCGACGTACAAGGCGCTGTCGCTTTGGTGTATCAAGGATTGGAGGCCTACCTCGAGGATGGCGTGGCGTCTCAGGATGGAGGATTGTACGGCGTACAGTTGATCGAGGGATTTGAAGAGATGTACTAATTCGCGTGTATCCCCAGCCTGCGTACGTACGCAGGGTGAGGATTTCGACGCGTTGACGATAACTCAGGCGACTGCCAGCTTGATCTGGGTCCCTAGGAATAGTATCGCGTGGACGCACGCGATGGGGTCGGTGCCGGTGTAGAGAAGGCATTGTTGCCGTTGAAAAAGGGGCAGATTCGAAGTTGCAATAGAAAAACAGGTGGCAGCATTGAAAAGGCGTCCGAGCTTTGACAGGGAGGGGGGGGGCAGCCCGTACATGTCACCCCCTTGTAGGGTGAGAACCCTGACAGCGCTAGTCGAGCCCTGTCTTGCGCTGTTACGCGCTAGTCGAGCACTGTTATGCGCTATCATGCGCCGTCTAGCGCTGTCGCGTGCTGTCATACGCTGTCGAGTGCTGTCCAAGGCTATCGTTGGCTCTCGACCCACGCTTCGTGACACCAACCCATTTACCAGCCTAAGTAGAGGTGTTCTAGGGCTAGGTAGGCTAGACTAATATACTCGTTCGGTGTCTACGTGTAGGTGCAAGACGTTAGGTAAGGGAAAATGGTCTTCTACCCCTATTTAATATTAATCTATCTATTTCGCTTAGCTAAGTGCTAATACCTAAATAGTTAGTATTATTTCTAACTAATTAAATGTAAGTTTTAAGGTATAAGCTAATAGACCTTTAGCTTTTAAAATATAAGTTTAAAGGTAGAAGCCTAGCTTCTAACTCTTATTTATTTATCGATGTACCATTATTAATAGTACGTTTAGGCTGTCAGGTTGCCTAGGAGGTTATCGTGACAGGTTCCAGAAGACCTACCTTCACCGGATGCACTGCCCATCGGTCCGTTAACCAATATCGCGACTCCAGCTTTACTCCTCAGAGAGCACGAGCCTCAGACCGGATTGCCGGATGCATAATGCTTGATTCGCATGTTTGAGGTTACCGGCCCTATTCCTTCAAGTATCATGTCCGTGCGCGTGATGCGCGGATTCGCGTGATGCACCGCATTTTACTAAGAAAATGCAGAAAAATACGAAAGTTTAATGTAATATATTTTAAAAAATTTAATTATTATTAAAAACTAAAATTGTAGAATTATAGATAATACCTATCTCTATTGCTTTGGTTAAGGATGTTACTAAAAAGAATTAGTAGTTAAAAAGTTATATTACTTTAAACTAGACTGGTTAACGGATTAGTATCTATCCAGGCTAGGTTAGGGGTCGGGGTGGGATGGTCTGTGCGTGGATTAGTAATTAGGTTAGGTTACACTAGGGTGTGTTATAGTTAGGTTAGGGTGGTCTGTGCGTTCGGTTGGGGTTAGGCTAGAGTTATAACAAAAAAAAATAAGAAATATATAATTATTTTATATTTATAAATAATTATCCTAGTTCCTTATTACAGTTTGTAACTTAAAGGTTAAAAATAATTAAATAATTAAATTCAATTCAAATAATAATATATAAGAATAATTTATAAAAATGATTAAATTTTATATTATTATAGCTATTTATTACACATTTAAGTTATTAAAAAGAAAATAAATGATTTAGTTATTTATAGATATATTAGTAACCTAAACTAACCCTAACCCACCCCTATATCTTAGCAACCCTAACTACAATCCGCGATAAAATATTTTAGCGTGGGTTATAGGTGGATTAGGGTTGGGTTAGTTAAGTCATAACCCAACCCCAATCCAACCCCAACCCTTTTACCAGTCTACTTTAAACTTTCGTATTTTTCATAATTTTCTTAGTCAAAAGCGGTGCATCACGCGCACGAACACGGTAGTGTCCTCGGCGTCGCTTGAGGACCACTAAGATGTTGCTATTTTAGTGGGGAAAGGGTATGGTGGATACTATCGACGATCAAATACCTGACACTATAGAGGTATAGGGCCAGACGGGTAGTTTCGTACACTATAGAAGCTTTTTTCCATATTGCTTCCGCGCGTCAAGAGGCTACGTGGAATGAAGGGGGGTCTATGAACACGGTGGGTATTCCGGGCTTTGCAATTGGATACATGTACAATATGGAACGGCTGAGACTTTGTTAGTGGTCAGTGCTGCCTCAACTACACTTTTGTGAAACCGCATCGCGTCAAAGAGACTAGAAAAACCCAAGAGGCTACGAGACATGAAGGGGACTCTATGAACGCGGTGGTATTCCGGGCGTTACACTTGGATGCATGAGCAATATGGAACGGATGAGAATTTGTGATCATGACCCTAATCGATGTGTGAACAAGTCGTATAAGTACGTTGAGCCCATATGCAAACGAAGTTGAAGTGAAGAGCCAGAGATTATCCCACCAGTTCATCAAAATGATGCAGTCACTCCTTTTCGCTCTTAGCGCCTCCGCCGTGCTCGCCGCTCCGACTATTGGGAAGCGCGCCGACATCAAGTGCCCCATTGTTTTTGACGGTCGCGTTCCCACATCCTTCGCCGCCAATGCCTCCAAGTTTGACACATCTGCCACGAACACAATCTTCAACGCAGACTTCGTGAAGGGCAACAACCTCACGTGGAGTGGGATCCTCGAGTTCCCCAACGTCACGAAGTCTCGCTTCGATACCGCGGATCACACAGCCGTTGAGGTTACGATCGATGACAGGAGCATCTTCCAGAAGCAAAATGGATTCAGGAGGGCAGGTCTGCAGTTCCTGAACGATACCCCTGATGGACCGGGCCAGACAGGTGTCAAGACGCTGCACTTCAGTGTGAAGCAGAACCCATCCAGGCCCCTGAACCTGACACACGAGTACCTTGTAAGTACTGGCACTCCGCGGCATCTCGTAGGACAAGGCAGCCAAGTCAAGCAGATATCTAACATATCGCACAGAACGTCTGGCACGAACGCGCCGACTTCGCCGGCAACCAAATCCAATTCCAATACGGCACCCTCATCGGCAAGTCCGACTCTGACAAGAACGATTTCAAGATCCTCGACCAGAGCAACAAGCAGTTGTATGCGAAGGCGGCGGATCCGACCCAGTGGCAGAACTTCGCTCTCAAGCTGGACTACAACGAGAACATGGTCACCATATACTACTCTCTTGGTGACGCGCCGCTCAAGCAGGTCGCGAATGCTACGTCTGCGCCGCTTGCTGGCGGAGGCCAGTACCAGATCGGTATGCTGAAGAAGCCGACTGGGACGTCGGATGTTGCCAATGCCGGATTCCAAGAGAGCCCGCTGGATGAGAGCCAGATCTACGGTGGAATTTTCTTGGAGGATAGTGCTAATAACTGCGTGTCGTTGTAAGAGTTGCAGGAAGGTAGTTAGACGGACAGGATTGGTGTTGCGAGTCGTTGATCGATCATAGTATACATTCTCATTCGTTAGTTTCGCATGTACAATAGCAATCTTAAAGTGAACGTGTTCCGAAATCGTGGATGGAATGAGTCTGTGATTGTCTACTACTAATGGTGACGATGGACAAGTATTCTAAATGTAGGCGCTTCACCGTTATTCATGCGGACGCTTTAGCAATGACCTCGTGTCCGACCTCTTCCGCATGCTTCTCCGCATCATGCATGAATATCCACTCTTCCCGCGGGAACTGGATGGTCGTGGGGTCCTTCTTGACCTTCTCCCAATCCGTGTTATGC
Organism: Bimuria novae-zelandiae CBS 107.79; assembly: GCA_010015655.1. Classification (NCBI taxonomy): domain Eukaryota; kingdom Fungi; phylum Ascomycota; class Dothideomycetes; order Pleosporales; family Didymosphaeriaceae; genus Bimuria; species Bimuria novae-zelandiae. The sequence continues at coordinate 186,323 of ML976735.1, forward strand.
CACATATCGCGCGTCGTCTCGCCCGTTTTCTGCACCTTGGTAACCCTGTCATATCTGATATGCTGATATGCCCTCAGACCACCCCTGATATTATCCTTACCCGCCTCCCGTAGTAAGACCGCAAGTGTGACACCGTCTTCTAATGCCTGCGTCGCACCTTGCGCACTAGTGGGCAGGAACGGATGTGCCGAGTCGCCGAGGAGACAGATGCGTCCGTGACCGGAGGCAGTGCCGTATCCGGAAACCCAGTTGGGCAGCGGATCGCGATACACGAGTTTCCAATCAACGAGCTTCTCTTCGGGCGTCTTCGAGATGATCTTTGTGCACATAGGATCCCAGTCACGAAGGACCTCTTTCACTTCCGAGAGCTTGCCCGGGAATGACCAGGACTCATCGATGTCGTGTTCGTCGCGGTGGGTGAGCACCCAGCAGCAGTCGCTGCCGCCTTTCAAAGTGCTGAAGAGGAAATGCACGTCGGGTCCTGTGAGGCATGTTAGCCTTCGAATCGAGAAGACGGAGCGCAGGTACAATGTTACCTATCCAGCCATTGAAGGTATCTCCGTTCTCACAAAATTGCCTCGTCTCTGGGTCGGCTAACATGTCTTTGTTGCTAAACCACGACCTCCACACAGCGTAGCCGGACGACTTCGGCTTATCTTCGTAACCTAGTACCAGTGTCCTCGCTTTGCTTCTTACACCATCACTGCCGACAACCACATCGCCCTCCACCCGCGTGCCATCCTCAAGCATGATGCCTGCGGCGGTCTCCGTCTCCCAGTAGTTTTCGACGCGCTGCCCAAGCACAATCTCCACACCCAATTCCTTCGCATAGTTGAAGACGATCTCGTGCAACTCGCCTCGATGGCCATTGAACACCGGCGCAGTCTCGTCCCTGGGAGGCGTCTTCTGGTTGATAACGATTTCGCCCGTATCCCACTTGTGGATATTGAACCCATAGTCGGTCAGATCAATCGAGATTTTGCGCATAGCTCGCGCGATCTCGCCATTCTTCCACCGGGCAAATATGCGCCCTGCGTTGGGTCCGAAAGAGATAATATCGCCCAGAATCTTCAAAGACGGAAAGGCTTCATAGATGACGGGCGAATGACCTTGTCGAACGCATTCAATGGCTGTTACGAGACCACCAAATCCTGCACCGACGATGATGACTTTGATACCGGTCTTTGGCTTTGCGCCGTTTGTTTCTGCGGCTGTCATATTGGGGAGCTTAGACTCGTCGATCTTCGCACGAAGGGGCATGCGTCAGATAGACGATTGGAAGTGATGGAGAGCAATGAGGTGGAAGTGATGGAAGCTGGGACACAGGCAGAAGGTTTGTGGAACGCGATCACAGCTGCAGGGCAATACGTCCAGGGCAGTGGGGCACCGTGATCCGGGTTAGATCCACTGCTCTATTCCTATAGGTGCTCCCTGGTCGAACACTGCGTCTAGAGATGGTACGATACATTCTGTCGACCAAGGAAAGATGCCTCCGAAACGTATAACAGCCGATGAACATCTGCACGAGTGCCGTGCGCGACGGCGTCAACAATCCATCAGGCTATCGTTCCCAGCGCGTATGGCGGATTTAGTGGCGTACTGGTGGAGACCATTGATAATGGAGTTCTTGACGCGTGACTCTCCAGTCAGGTCTGGAGAAGTGATGCCCCACAAAGTCGTGGTTCCCCGCAAGAAAACCCCGCATCGTGAGATGAATAGCGCTAGTCTGCATTGGGATGAACGCCTTTACTTCAACCTCGGCAAAATCGTTGGATGAGGCGCTTGCAGGGTGATGAAGCATGCATTCGTTACAAATTATAAGGTGTGTCACTGCCGGCATACCCGGGTTTGGGCAATGCTCCAGGAGCTTGGGCAAAGAGTGAAGCAGAGTTGTCAACAATCAAGCGATAGGCAGATTGATTACTGGATCAGGTCTAACACGGACCTCTCTGTGGTCTTTTGGCGCTTAGTTGGGCAATCAATCTGGAGATCGCTTGATTGTTGACAACTGTGGAGTGAAGGACACGCACGAAGCTCCCAAACCGGAATACAGTGGTACGTGGGGCATCACTGCGAAGTTAGCATAAATTGCGCACCTGTTCCGCCCCGTAGAATAATGGGTTATATCGTTGTTTGATCGAAGATGTCTGTATTGACGCATCCCGAGTGGAATCAAGAGACGGGAGGCCTTGAGGTGGCAAAGGCTTTCGCGGAGCAGATTAATGAGAAGATTGGTACGCAGACTCCAATAACGACGATAAAAGAAGCCCTGAAACCCCAATCCTGAGCCCTTCCAAAAGCTCACCTTTGCAGTTCTCGTCACCGGTGTGTCACCTGAAAGCATTGGCTCGTCGACAGCACTGAGCATCGCTTCACAATCACCATCCCTCTTGATTCTCGCTTCTCGCACTCCGTCCAAGCTTGATGCAGTCACAAAGTCCATCAAAGATGCCTACCCTGGGGTGAATGTACAAACAGTCGCCCTGGACCTCATGTCCCAGGATTCCGTTCGAAAAGCAGCAGCGGAAATCGCACAACTAACCCCTCGGATCGATATTATCATTAACAATGCAGCCTTGATGACCCTTAAGCGCCAACTTACAGCCGAAGGAATTGAGGCGCAATTTGGCGCAAACCATATCGGACATTTTCTTCTGACGAATTTGTTGATGCCGCAATTGCTCGCTGCAGCCAAGTCGAACGCTCCAGGCGCCACGCGCGTGGTCAATCTGACGAGCTTGGGTCACCGACTCAGTCCTGTTCGCTTTCATGATTATAACTTTGAAGGCAAGGAGATACCGCAAGAAGAGCAATATCCGCCTCTTCCGCCCATGTTCCCCAGCGGGGACGGCGTGTATAACGGATTCGTATCGTACGGGCAAGCGAAGACCGCCAACATACTGTATTCTGTCGAGCTCAACAGGCTGTTGAAGGAGAAGGGTATTGTTAGTTATGCTGTGCACCCGGGGTGTAAGTTCGCAGTTTCTCGAATGCGCCTAACAGAATGCAAAGATTCTAATAGTGTACAGCTATCTGGACTAGCTTGGGCAGAGAGCTCGACGCAGATGGTGAAGCGGCCATACGTGCTACGAGTCCGTTCTGGAAGAATCATGATCAAGGGGCTTCAACTACCTTGGTTGCCGCCTTGGACCCGGCTTTGAATGGTGGGGCAATCGATCCGGCGAGAAACGTGGTGATGCTAATCAGGATAATAGAACCAAAAGGCATACTACTACATAATTGCCAAATATTCGATGCCGCGCCATATGCGACAGACGAAGAGCTCGCGAAGCGATTGTGGACCTTGAGCGAGAAACTTGTCAAGGGCGACTTCAAGCTTTGAGTAACGATCGAATGGGTTTAGGAATCTTGGTGCGGATTGTGGAGTAGGGTGGGCAATTTACCAGTACCACGCCAGCGGCCTACTAGGCGCCAACCGCAACTAACAAATCAATAGGGTGGGCACTCAAGTACGTGTTTATTTTACCATCTCGAGCTATTAAAAGACCATCTACAGAAATAATTACCACCACAATCATTGAATGCAACACGTATCTCTCAGCCTTGTCCAAAGGCGAAACCAGTTCATCCATAAGGAAGCCTTCCTTAACTGAAAACCCCACCAAAGGGCTCAATATATAAGTTTCATCACTCTTCCATCTTCAATGCATTAGCGCTCCAGCTGTATGTCTTCGCCAGCACTTGTCCATTATTCCTTGCCCACGCGAGAGGTACCATAATTTCGCATTGTGCGGGTCGTGAAGGATGATGGGTATACCTGCGCCGGCGAGTTCTTTGTCGAGTGAAAAGAGCCATCCCGACCCGCCCAATCTGGTCACCTCGAAGCCGATATCAGCCATTGCGCGTAAAAGATCGGTCCAACGTACTTCATCTGGCCCAAGAGGCCGAGCTCCTGCTTAGGCTTCCTCTCAATTGAACGACAAGCCACCCACACATACAAATATCTTCGATGCAGTCTTTCCAACCAAATATATATGTTACTCCAGTTCGAATGTCTCCGCAGTCCAGCCATACTTCCAGGTGAGCGCCTGGCCATCATTTCGAGCCCAAGCAAGCGGCAGCGGGCCGTTGTGCGGAGCGTGGAAATTGATTGGTGCGGGAGTCGCTTTCGGCGCGTGCAAGCGCAAGTAACTGCGCGAAGTTTATTTGCGTAGGAACACGGTACCGTATTATACTAGCCGTGTCTTGAAGCGAAGCGTAATCCGAGGTGCAAGTACTCAATGCTTCTGGCTCTTGCTGGACTCCAGTAGACAGGGGATCTTTAATGTCTTGATGGATGTCGCCGCAGCAATCATGGAGGAATTTCAGGATATGATGCTGCATCTGCAACACCTTGAGGCCACATCCAGAATCGACACCTGCACGGCCAACCATAGCAGTTTCCAGATCGCTGTCGTGCGCATTGTGGATTATTTGACCGTATGTCACCGGGCCTGTTTGTCCATGTAGCTGCATGGCGTAGCCAGTTATATATGGAAACTTGATACCGCCGGCTTGCCAGCCGAATAGGACGACTTCAAGATCCATATCCGCAAAAATATGTGGCTCATGTCGACCGCGAGAATTGAGAAACACCAGGAAGATGTTTGGCTGCATCATATCTTCCACAGTTAAGTGAGGCCACATGTAGGCCTGTGGCTTTTGGACTTTCTTTTCGAGAGCAATCTTCCTCATGAGCCACCATCCAAGATCTGGGCGAGATTCGGCTGGTATGTTTTCCCAAGGCTTCTGGACTACCTCGCGCTTTTGCTCATCGGATTTCTTGTCCCATATCTGGCGAATCCTAGCTTAGTGTTGGTCCAGAATCTTATGTAAAGCGTGATAGTGTTCAAATATTCCTGCCGCAAGGGTGTGGGCCATCTGCCAGGCCGCTTTAAGAGACATCTCGGACATTAAAACTTCGTCGTCGCTTCCCCACTGCTCGTCAGAGAAGTACTCGTCTCTAATTATTTCTGAATATGTCACGGTTTATGGTTCTTACCCTATGAGATGGGTACTCCTACCCTCGCTTGGTTGCTACTCACCTTTCTGAGAGTGGTATACCTGTCTAGGACTAGCGTTGTTTACGCTTGCGTACCTATACCTTCTGTAGCTCCTAGATAGTACAACCTCAGTTCAATCCTGCAATCTTTTCCACTGCGTACTGTCCGCTCAGCGCTCTGCTCACCGCGACAGAATACTACCTTGACGCTTAAGGTCGTCGAGTCTTGATTTCTCTGAGTGAATTCAAAGTTGGATGTATACGGATAGGTAGGTGAGTGTCTGTGAGTGTTGAGGTGTCGACAAGGGAAATTAATGATACAGGTGATGGGTGAAGGGAAGCGTTAGTTATATAGCTTGAGTTACAATTTGGACTTGCACAACGGGACGACTTTTATAATACAACAGCAAAACTTATTTGTAATTGTGACGGTACAGTATAGAAGCTTGGGCCACCTGCGTACGTGTGGCCCGTGCACGTGACTCACGTGATCCACAGTATATAGTTCCATAGAGTAGCTTCTCAATCAAAACAACGATTGCCTCAACACTTTTTCCGACGTTACAGTAATTGATGAACAAGCATGAATTTCGAACGCGCATTACAGTCAGACAAAAGTGGCTGCTTGTTGACCAGTTACCTCTCTCAAACCGCAAATGCAACATATTTCGCTAGAATTGTTCCTTATCTGATATAAAGAGTCTCAGGCATCTACAAACCCTAAACGAGGACAGTATTCGCTACCCTAGCTTGATTGAGCTCTTTCTATCGCTTTTTGGCTTCTGCTTTCTCCTATAATATTCCCATCGTATCCACAGCGATATATAAATGATCCATCCAGCCATAACCAGTGGCAGGGTACCCAGACTCATGCAACTGCTCTGGCTTCACCTCTAACATCTCCCTCGGCTCATTTGTTACATCTAACTTCTTCCTTGAAGGCCTCTAATATCACGTAGCCTCTTTCCGTTCCACTTTAGTAGCATAAACCGCATTTAAATACTTAGATTACTCGGTGAATCTATTCTCGAATTTTTTTTAAGCAATTTATAATTCGATCGCGGCGACACTGGTGGGACAGGGCGTTTATTCGCACCACGACTAAGCAATATAATAATCAGTGCGCGTGTAAAGGGATACCACAATCGACAGCCACTTGGGTAAATTAATTATTCTTTATCATCAGACTATAGTTTCCGAAACTCAGAGCTATTGAGTACCTTATCTCTGCACTATATCTTCCTAACCCATATCTCCATTTGCCGCTTTATAACCTTGTCTCTACTTGACTGTAAACATTTCTCCAGTCCATCCTAGCCGATTCGTAAACCTGGTCCCTGTCTGATGGATGCGGCTCATGAAGATTGTGACGGTTCAGTATAGAGATTGGGCCACCCAGGTACGTGCGGACCATGTACGTGATCCACACAGTATATAGCTCTATAGAGAAGCTACTCAATCAACAACAATTACCTTAACACTTTTTTTCGCTTTATAGTTATAAGCCTGGTTTGCACTTGCTAAGGCTACTACTTACTTATAATTATTTATAATAATCCTGTAATACCTACTATAACGTATTGGATCAGTGAGCTGGACAGAATTTCTTAGCAACGAACATCATAACTACGGATCACAAACTATCATCACTATCAAAGAGAGAACCTATATACACTATACTCTTATATAACTTAGAATCTTTTACTATATCTATTTAGCACGTTCGCGCGTTATGCCTAGTCCCTCTACAGCTTCCACAGCACCGTACACCTAGTTAAGCCTTATTTTAACTATCCCTATCACGAGTCTTCTTAAACAGTTAAGGCGTTATAGACGCTATAGTAGCTACCTACGCTACTATAGTGCTATATTTTATTATTCCGCTATGCTAAATCTATTTTTATTTACGTAATTTACGCTTAGTTACCGCGTCTAATTACTTTTTAAGCTTAGTAACGCGGCCTTCTATCAGCGCGCTACTATATATTATTAGCTAAGAACTTTTAATAAACTATATAAATCTTAACTAAGCTATAAAAAAGTTAGGAATAAAATTGCGTATAAGCTTTAATTATAATTTAAATTTAGCTATATTACTTAAAGTTTTTAATTGCTATAGCGTCTCTTATACGAGGGGTTCTAGCGGGGTACGTAATTATAATTTAAAGTAGTTAATAACTTTTATAGCGTTAAAAAGGACTAGCTTAGATACCTTAAAAGCTTTCTTATAAATCTCTTTTATAAACACGTTAAAAAACGCGTCTCTAAAGGCTAGCAGAAAGCCTTTTTTTATTAACATAAAAGATATACTCGCACGCTAAGTCTTAAACGCGTTAAAAGTACTTTTACTTTAATAGTAACAAATAGACTATATTAAGTAGCTAAAGGATATATAATAAATAAGCTAGTATATAGAGCGTAAAAATCTTATTTTCTAGGTAAGAATTTTTAAAATTCTAATTAAAATTGTTCTTGTAGCTATTTAATACTAGCAGTTAGTATACCTTTACCTAACCCGCTTTTATATACGCGTTAAAATACTTTAACCACTTTAAGCTAAGCGCATTATTTATCTAACTATTTTTAGAAACTAAAAGCTTCCAATCGCGCGGTATAGACGTCTCCTTATACTACGTAGAGATGTAAACGCGCCCTTTTTAAATAATAAAGGGCAGGATAGCGTAACCTATAGCATAAATACTCTAAATAAGCGTTACTTACTTCTAATTACCTAATAAAATAAAATCTAGTTAAGCATATCTCTCTACGCCCGTAATAACCTTTATAAATTTAATAACGCCTATTTAGAAGCTAAATTTATTAAAGTTATATATATTATTATTTTAAACGCTATACTTAGCTTTAGTCTTTTTTATAAGCTTAAACTACGCACTAATTATTTTAAGATCTTTTTATAGTATTTTTACCTATCCTTTACTTAATTAAAGGCTAATTTAAGCTCGGGTATACGCTTTACGAATCTTGCTAGCTATTTCTTGCCTACTAGCTATCTGTCACGCGTACCTAGTAGCTTATCCGCCATATTTACCACCTCGAATAGCCAGGGTGCGAATCCTGGCGAATTAAGTTTAAAAGTATTATTAAGCCCCTTCGGGGTAGCTGGTCCTAAAGGAGGCTAGGATTAGTTCTTAGGTAAAAGTATTAATAATATAGGTAAGGTTATTATTAATAACTCGCGCTTAATAATAGGGCGTTAGTATTAAAGGTGTATATAGCATAATTAAAATAATAAAAGCCTAAGTTAAATCTAAATAATAGATTAATAAACAGGTTAAACATAATATTAGAAGTTAATTATTATATTTTTATATACCTAACTTATCCTATATGTTACGGTCCAAAGGTCGAAGGTGGGACGACGGGCCTTATGACGGTACTCGGGTCCCACCTAGGGATTACGTAATGTCCCAGGCTGTCTCAGACGCCAAGACCATGGGACATCATGGGACCATGTGACCACGGTCACGTGACGTCCCAGGAAATCCCACGAAATCCCATGGGACTAGAGTATGGGATACCGTGGGATTCTATGGGACAAGGAGGGTATATATACATACAGGATGGTTTCCTTTCTATGCTCCTTATAGTTAACTTATATATCTTCTATGGGAGTACGTTCTCCTATATAGACTAATAGTTATTTTATTTATTATAAGATTAAATTATTTAGCCTCGCGTTAAGTATCGCATTAACTTATACTACTAAATAATTTATAAAGTACTACGATACCTTACTACCCTAACTTAAATTAAAATAAGGTATAAGAGTTTTATAATACTTTAATTACTTTATAGTATAATAGTAAGATCTAGCTTAATAACTATAGCCCTAGCGCCTAAGGAAAAGACGCTATAAGAAATAGTTACTAAGTAAGTAGCTTAAATAGCCTAGCTATAAGAAATTATTAATTACGTAAGTAAAAAGATAAACACCTAGAAGAAAGTAAAGTATTAACTAAAAATTTTGAAGCCTAAACCTTATACTAGAAAGAGTTACTTAGGAACGTTCCTAACGTTAATAGAACTATTTATTTACTATAACCTAAGACGGTTTAATATAGAATAAAATAAATTCCTAATTACTTATATAAATATATAAGATAAGGCAGCTACGTAGATAAGACAAATAATTAATAACTTCCTTAAAAATAGTAAACTAAAAGATTATAATTTAGACGCCACTAAGGACGCCTTTAAGGACTAAAAGTCCTTTTATAAAGCTATAAAAAGGATATTTAGTATAATTAATAAAGGATACTAAGCTAAAATACGCCTTTAACGCCTACGTTAGGAAAAATTAGTAGTACTTTATACTTTAAAGTTTAAGTAGATAGTAGTAGAACTTAATAAATAAGGAGAAGCCCTACTTATAATTACTTATTATAATAAGCTAAAGGAAATAATTAAAGATAAACTAGTTTACTAAGGGAAAGTAGATAACTTAGAAGAACTTATTAATAACGCTATTAAAGTAGACAATTGCCTGTACAAGCGAAAGCTGGAAAAACAGCATGGCACCCGACTACTCTCCAGGAAAGAGACCAATATCCGACCCTCAGGAAGGGATAGGGACGGAGACGTCATTATGACCGATAAAGCCCGATGGTACAAAAGAAAGAACGGCAAGGGAAAGCAGCCGTACAAACCTAAGAAGGGCTACCGGGGCGGAAACGGCATCTCGAAAGAAGAACGAGAGTGAAGGTTTAAGGAAAAGGCCTGCCTCCGATGTGGCAAACAAGGCCACTTCGCCAAGGACTGCGAGGGTCAGGAGACCAAGGTCAATACGACCAATCTCCTACGAATGGCCATGGCCACCTTCACGCTGGTAGAAGCCGACGAGGTGGATCTCACGCAGGAGATCCCCGAGCCAGTAGAAGAATAGGGGGAGGGACGAAAAACCCTCCATGAATACCAGATCTTCCAACGACTAGCAGACGACACCTGCTGGATATGCAGCAGTACGCTACATTACTCGTCTTAGTGCGAGACGAAGGTGATCATGCAAGGACCACACGCATGGGACGCCTATTGGCTTGCCGAGAAACTACAGGGACCCCGAAGCAGTACCTACGCCAGGTCATGATACAGGAATAATATACGCACGCCAAATGGTGGTAATACACGCGTAAAGGATGCTAATAGCACTCTAAAGCTAGGGTTAAGGCCTCTTACTTTCTAGGAGGCTTAAAGTACTATAGGTAAAAAAAAAACTAGTATAGCATGCCTAATAACTACTATAAGTACTTTTTAGCTTACTAGGCTAAGTACTATAAGTAAAATAGCTAGCACTAATATTTTGATATTACCTATAAGTTATATAGGTAATAGAAGTTTAAGACAGGCTAGTTTATTTAGGGGCTAGACCCCCGCGACACTAGCATAATAATAAGGAGTACTTAGCTAGGAAGAGACGCGGACTACTTATTAATTAAATAAGATTAATATAACCTATAGTGCTTCGCGCACATAAGTATGCAGGAAGAGGTAGCTTTTTTAAATAGCTACCTAGGATATAGTATATTAGCCTAAAATAAATGCCTTACTCTAAACTGCCTATAACATAAGATACTAGGAGTATATAAGTCTAATAAAATAAGGGAGACCTACGCACTATATTAATAGTAATATAAATAGTATAGGGTTAAGGAAGTCTTAAAGCTAGCCTAACTTAAAGGTTAGATCTACAAGGTAAAGGCCTTATAAGAGGTCTAAGATAAGTCTAAGGACTTAAAAAACTAGATTATTACTAGGTAATAAGCTATACTAGTAATAGTGTAATTATTATAGCTTATTAAGTAGACACTTACAGAGTTAAGAAACGCTTAATTAAGGATATTATAGTATATAGGTATTATATTATAGCACTTATTAACCTAGGGGCAGACGCGTATCTAATCTCCCTATAAGTAGTTAAAAAATATAATATGCTATATTATAACAAGAGAACACCGCTATAAATAGGACTTATAAATAGGACTTAATTATAAGGATATAGTAATAATTAGCTATGCCTTAAAATAGCGCTAGTATAAGTTAATATAAAAGGCCTAGAGAGCTAACATGTTTTTACTATTATAAGAATAAGAGATATTAAAGCTATTATTAAATATAAATAGCTAGAACAACACAACCCATAAATAGACTAGATTAAATAAATAATCCAACCCTAAAATCCACCAACAACGGCTCAGGTAAGCCCTAGTAAAAGGGAGACCCTCTAGAAACCTTAGACGAGGAAGGAGAACAGACTATCTAAGATATAAGAAATATTAGTTTGTAAGATAGATAGGACCTTAAAATAATACCTAAAATAGGTGTACTATATATAGGTCTAGGAAGCTAAAATAGTCCTAGATAACCCTAGTCTACTAAAAGAATACTAGGAATTTGTAGACTTATTTAAGGAATACGACAAGATAGTCCTATTTAAATATAAAAAGTAAGATTATAAAATACTACTAGTAAAAGGAGCTAAGCTATAGCTAAAGTGCCTAAGGCCCCTTACCTATAAGTAAGAAAAGGAGTTAAAAAAGCTAATATAAAAAAATCTACGTTTAAGGAAGTAAAGACTTAGTTAAAGTCTTATAGCCTTCCTTATACTTTTTATTTATAAAAAAGACAGCAGGCTACGACTCTACGTAGATTATAAATAGCTAAATGCTATAATAGTAAAAAACTACTACCTATTACTATTAATAACAGAACTTATAGATCGACTCCGAGGAGCTAAGTAGTTTACGAAATTTAATATCTAGGATAGATTCTATAGGATTTAAATAGTAAAGGGCTATAAATAGAAAATAGCTTTCCGCACTTAATATAGCCTCTTTAAATATATAGTTATGCTAATAGGACTATCTAACGCATTAGTAACCTATTAAGAGCTTATAAATTAAGTATTATATAAATACTTAGACGTATTCTGCACAACATACCTTAATAACATATTAATATACTTAAGCGGAACTCTAGAAGAACATAAGGAACATGTTTATAAGGTGTTATAAAGGTTATAAGAGTATAGATTGCTCTTACACCTTAAGAAATGTGAATTTCACGTCACGGAAATAGAATATCTAGGATTTGTAATATCCTAGGAAGGTGTTAAGATAGACCTAAAAAAGATTATAATAATAGAAGAATAGCTACTACTATAATTAGTAAAGCATATTTAATCTTTTTTAGATTTTACTAACTTCTATTACAAATTTATTAAGAACTACTCTAAGGTCACTGCTCCGCTAATAGAACTTACGAAGAAAAAGAAATAGCAACCTTTATAAGAAGTAGAAGAAAAGGCTTTTAAATAACTAAAGCGCCTATTTCTAACGGCACCCCTGCTATAGATGTACGACCTAGAACAATAGCATTGTATCTACACAGACGCATTGGATTATGCGCTAGGGGCCGTACTATTATAAGAATGCGATAATAGGAAGTAGAGACTAGTCTTTTATTATATAAGAAAGCTTTTAGGAGTAGAGCTTAACTATAAGATCTATAATAAAGAACTACTAATTATTATTAACTACTTTAAATAATAAGAAGCGTAGCTTAAAGGAGCTAAGTACTAGATAAAAGTATTTTTTAATTATCTTAATTTCACGCGCTTTACGATAACTAAGAAGCTTAATTAATAATAGGCTAAATAGTCTAAATAAATAATAAAATTTAACTTCTATATTATATACTGTAAGCAGCCCAGAGATATGTCACATGACGACACTAGTCTCATGAGTCAGCTCTATCTCTATATACGAGCCTCTGATCACTCCATGTACACACAACACAACACAGAACAACACACAGAGCAACTCAGACAATTACATATATAATATACTACCTTCACACATACCACCCACCTGCTTACAGTTATGAGCCCGGCCTAATCCGCCCTTATACACATACATTGACTCCCTACCTACCTACCTGTCGATCGAGCCTACTCGATAGAGCGATCTCGCCATGTCAAAGGCTATCTCGTTAATCATCCTTCAAGGGCCACACAACTGGGAACTGTGGATCTATACTGTCAAAAGGCTCGCAGAGGCTGGAGACGTATGGGGATATATCAATCCAGACCTGCCACATCCGACGACGCTGAGCAAGCCTCTACAACCTACACAGATCCATGCTGCCAACGACGGTGGATCACTAGCAACAGAACCTACCCCTGAAGCTCGAGCGCAGTATAATTAAGACATAAGTCTCTACTATAGAAAGCTTAAAGAATACAGGCGAACTAAAGATAAGATTAGCTAAATTAAAGCGTATATAGCTAACACGATTGCGCAGGACCTAGTATATTAAATTAAGGACTAAGAGTCCCTTTACGATTAGCTTAAGACTCTACAGGAGCTCTACAGTCCTACAATGGCTGATCGAGAATATCAGGTCTAAAAAGCTTACAACGCCGCTAAAGTTCTGCACGCTCGCAGAGAGAACCTCGAAGAATGGTGCAGCACGTTCCTTGCTGCCTATAACAGGGCCAAATAACTCTAGCTACCAGAGACGCATGGCTACAGACCTCACAAGGATCTCATACGAGCCATCAAACAGATCGATCCTGGCTACGCTGCCACTATCGCTATCACTGTATTCAATGCAGAAACAAGCTCCCACGACAACTCTGTACAGCCAACATTGCCTAATCTACTAGCTGGTTACCTACGCTACTATCGCACAACCACAACGAAATTAACCGCATAGAGTAGAGCATTTGCAGCTACATTAAATTAAGAGGAGTCTCTATACAAACAAAATAGCTAAAAGAGACCTCGACAGGATAAGCTATTAAAGCCGTTGAAATCGTGTCTCTGTGGAGACCTACACTACTAGGGACAGTGCCCATACATCGACACCTCACTACGCAAAGGAGGATTCGTTAAAAACCCTAAAAAAGCTAAGAAGATAACAGAGTTTAAAGCTAAAAACAAGAATAGAATACTAAATAAGATTTAAGAGAAAAATCAGCGCTATAAAAAGCAAAGGAATTATAAGAGCTACGGGGCAGAATCTAATTTAATAGAAATTAACGCAGGCGATACACCTACAGGTAACCTTCTATATAAGGCCTACGCAATCTACTTATTAGCATTTAATAATTAGCTAGCGCACCGAAACTTCCCGCTCATCTACTTATAGACACTAGATCCTGCTACGGATATCTACATCTATAATAATCCGACCGAGTTCTAATAAAAAGCTCTTGCATTACCTAACGATGTCGTACTTGTAGGCGGCACTAAGATGACTATCTAGGCATAAGGGGAAGTTAAGATATCTCTATCAACACCTTAAGGATAAAAGAAAACAAAGCTTAAGTGTATAGCCTTAATTACTAGCTTTTTCACAAGCCTAGTCTCTCTAGCCCGGCTATCATCGTTAAACGTCCATTTCGACTCTAGCAGAAATACACTATATCGATCTAACTTATTAGGCTTACGAGTAGAAGACATCGCCACCCTTACTAGACTAGGTAGACACTAGCTAGTAGTCTATTAAACTAAACCTCTATCTACTTAATCCGCTCAGACTTAGGCTTTTGCGACCTATTAACATTGGCCATAATACTCTACTCTACCGCCTAGACTAAGATCACTTAGCAAGTCTCAGCTCTATATACTAATAAGACATCCAAGCAGTAACGCTATTAATTAACTATAGAATTACGTAATAGGTATATAGCCATCTACTAAATCTACTCCTTAAATAATCAACTGCGAAGAATGCCTATAAAGTAAAGCACATCAAATCATCTTACGGCAAACTAGCCATAAGATTAGAGCCACACGAGCCTTCGAGACTATTACTATTAATCTTATTAAGCTCGATGCAAGAGCCTATAATGGCGACCAATACGTCTTCTATGGGTTTAATCTATTCTCGAAATTCCATTTCGTCTATATAATACCTAGACGGGACAAGCTCATGCTCCTGTCTATTATTAGGCGATTAAATCGAACTATTAAACAAGAATTTAATATAACTATTACCTTTCTTATCGCTAACGACGAGCAAGGATATAGGCTAATAGATAACTCTACTAGAGACTACTGTTAGAGAGAAGACATTAAGCTACAGATTAGGGCTCCACATACTAAGGAGTAAAATGGCTTAGCAGAGCGCTCTAGCAGGAGTCTTATTAAGAGAAGTCGCTTAATAAAGATTACCTTAAACCTACCTCTAACACTTGGCTCTAAAATCTACTCTATAGTAGTATACCTGCTTAATCGCACACCTACGCGATTACTAGGTTAGAAAATACTATTTAAAATTACCTATAGCAAGAAGCCATTAATTACTTATCTACGTATTTATAGCTACCAAGTATACGTACTGCGCAAACAAATACCACGAATAGATAAGCTTAGTCTTTAAGCTCTAGTAGGATATCTAGTTAGGTATAACTTATTAAATATCTACCAAATCTGGATGCCTAAGGCGAGAAGTCGAGCAAATAGAGGCAAAGTAATTTATATAAGAGACGTTACCTTTAGAAAAGACCTCTTCTATTAACTACACGATAAAACAGATCCTCTACTATAAGGCTCTAAGCTAGAGTAATTTGCCTACAAGTATTAACTACCTACATTGCGTAGCCAAGATAGCTCTATAGAAGATATATCCAAAGACGAGCACACGGCAGATCTAGATTAGCATAGCTAGACTACTATATCTATAGAATAAAACCAACTAACGCAAAGAGAAACAACAATCCTACGTTAAACTAAAAGTTACAATCTATAGCTTCTAATACTAAGTTAAACAGAGACTACTAAGGTTTATAGTAGTTTATAGAACTTACTTTATAACAACTCGCAGCGCTCGTTATTAACTACGCTAGCTAGCCTACCTATAATACCTACATTCTTAAGAAAGCGCAAACGTTAAACATTAGACTTGAATTAAGCATAGAATTAAGAACTAATTAATAGCAACCTTCGTTAGTCTTATATACTACCTAAAGGGTTAACAAGATCTAGAAAGCTATCTTAGAAGAGTAGTAGCTTCTTTATTAACACATACTGGTTAGTATACGTAGCAGCCTCAGCTACAGTATTAAAAACACGATTTCACTACACCGAGCTACCTCCTGAGCCACGTCTCTATAAAGATGTAATAAGGATGCCATCTCCACACAAGGAAGGCTTTCTCCAAGCGATGTAATAAGAAATTAATAACGTGAAACGAAAAGGCACGTACGAGAGGATTACTTAGCAGGAGTTAAATCTATAAGACTAAGAAGTTCTTCCGTTAATATAGGTCTTTAAGTTTAAGCTTAATAATTAAGGATACCTTACGAAATATAAAGCACGCATCTATATACAAGGCGATCTGCAGATAACTACTAAGGATACCAACGTAGCTACTTTAGTAGTTCGAATATTCCAAGCTCTAGTTGCTATAGCGGCCTACTTTAATATAGAGATCCGTTAGTATAATACAGTTAACGCATTCACAAACGCTTAGCTTATAACACTAGTCTATTATTACTTACTAGAAGGATTCTCTGATCCCGGTTATCTGTAAAAACTATGTTGAGCTCTGTACGGCCTGAAGACCTCGCCACTACTCTAGTATCAAGAGCTCACCAAGACGCTCTCTAAACTAGGGCTACACGAAGTCAAAGACGCTCCTTATTTATAGAAGAATGACAAGCTTCTAGTCTTCTTCTATGTGGACGACATTGTCGTACTCTGCCTACTAGCCTACAAAGCTACACTACATGAATTCGAACAGAAGCTCCTGTCTCGATATGAGATTCGATCTCTAGGAGAGCTTTAAACGTTCTATAGTATTTAAACGCATAGAGACCGTAAGAATGGCTCTATCTAGCTATTATAAACTTTATACATCAAGAAGCTTGCACAGAAGTTTCCTTCACTAAAGCTATATACGAAGTTGCCAGCTACACTATTACCTCTAGAAGAGTTATTACTATTAGAGAATTAAGTAAATAACTTTACTAAGCATAGATATGCCCAGCTTGTAGGATCTATAGGATATGCAGCTAGAGCTACCCGACCTAATATCTTAAAAGCCTATTCTAAACTAGCGGAGTTTCTTACGAATCTATCTTTACGTTATCTTAACGCAGTCTACTAGACAATTGCCTACCTGCTAGGAACCAAAGATTAAGCGCTCTACTATACCGCCTCTATCTTAAACGAATTAGTCTATATAGCCAACCAACCTTAACCTAAGTTCTTTAGAGCAACAGATGCATTATACGCTAATAATAAGATCTTACGCAAGAGCTTACAAGGCTATATCTTCTTTCTATTTAGCGGACCTGTAGACTAGAAAGCAACACTCTAACGCTGTGTTACAAAGTTAACGACAAAAGCAGAGCTAGTCGCCGCATCGTCTGTAGGCACTAAACTGATCTAGTGGTAGAGAGTTTTTAAACAAATCGGCTTTAATCCAGATCATAAACGTCTTCTATACTGTGATAATTAGCAGACTATCCGACTTCTCACCTCTACTACGCCTTGTCTTAAGACTATTGTACGGCACGTCGATATCTATCATCACTAGCTTTGACAAGAAGCTTAATCTAACAATATCAACCTCTTATATATCTAAACAACCTGTTAACTAGCTAACGGCCTCACCAAGCTACTGCCTAGATAAAAGCACGAAAACTGGGTCTCTCTTCTTTATTTTTAACCTTTTCCTTCTTAATGAGCTTCCCCACAGTATAGTACTCTTCCTGGTTTTTCCCATGTGGTTTTTACAGGTTTAACGAGACTATACTTTACTCAGCTCTATCATGTACACAGCTCTACGCTGTACCCCTATCCTGTACTCAGATTCATGCTGTATTCCACTTCATACACAGAGCAAACATGCTCGCATCATGTATCAAGCTCCACCTACAAGGCTCATCAACCTCAGCACAGAACGCGAAGCAATCAGGATATCAGTACTAGCTCTGGGAGACGTCCTACTACTAGGGACGCCTGTAGTATTGTAAGCAGGTGGGTGGTATGTGTGAAGGTAGTATATTGTGTGTGTAATTGTCTGAGTTGCTCTGTGTGTTGTTCTGTGTTGTGTTGTGTGTACATGGAGTGATCAGAGGCTCGTATATAGAGATAGAGCTGACTCATGAGACTAGTGTCGTCATGTGACATATCTCTGGGCTGCTTACAAGTATAGAGCGAGATCCACCTACACTGCGACGGCGGACGGCTACCCACCTGGGACTGCACCAATACTGAGACTGGCACAAAAGCTAGGTTCTCGACCCCAAAATGCAGCTACCCTACAAAGGTAGAGGGGGATCTATAGCCAACATCAGCTTCAAACATGCGTTCGAACCTGAAGGGGGTGTGTAAGCAGCCCAGAGATATGTCACATGACGACACTAGTCTCATGAGTCAGCTCTATCTCTAACGTATGTCACCAGTCAATGAGCCACACCAGTCAGTGAGCCACCCTACCAAATGCAGCCTTTCGATAGCTAGAGACCTGTTTCATCCGAATCGCCTAAGTCGATAGAGCTAGCCTAGCTTCCTTTTAGAGCTACTGGGTGCGTTGTGTGGTGGGCATCGTAGGTATTGTGTAGAGACGCATGGCGATCTTGGTGGGGTGGCTCAGTGATTAGGGTGGCTCAATGACTGGTGAAACACGTTATATACGAGCCTCTGATCACTCGATGTACACACAACACAACACAGAACAACACACAGAGCAACTCAGACAATTACACACACAATATACTACCTTCACACATACCACCCACCTGCTTACATATACCTGCTAAGGAACGTAAACGCTATAGTAAACGTACTTAGTAGATAATTAGATTTTATAGAAGTAAATAATAGAGGTAACTACGTCGTAATCTTAACCTACGCGAAGGACAGAACTCTTTACTATAATAAAATATAGCTCGCACTAGCGCTAGAAGTGCGACGCGTAGACTTCGCCTATTATAGACTAGTTATAGATAGGATACAGGACTACGAAAGGCTTATAAATAAAAAGTATTAAGTATATAATCTTTATAAAACTATTAAAATTATATCTAGATTAGCGAGCAAGTGGTCCCGCTATTAATTAAAAAGCTATATAAAAGTAAGGACTAAGAATACTTAAAAATTACTAAAATAACGCGTTAAATCGCGAACGAATACGCCATCCCTAGGCTACGCTAGGTAGTATAAAAGGTACTAGGCAACTATTTAGCTTATTATAAAAATAAGCCTAAAAGATATAAGCCCTACGGCCTTTTATAGCTACTAAAGCCACCCCTAAGACTATAGTCTAGTATAACTATAGACTTTATTATAAAACTACTAGTATTATTAGCACTAGGAAACAAGGATCTCTATAATTTAATTTTAGTTATAATCTATTAACTTACTAAAAAATTAAGGTTTATACTAATTAGGGAAGCTATATTAGTAAAACAAGTTAGCCTATATAGTAGAATAAGAACTAATATCGCAGGTTAAATAGCCTAATAAGTTTATTATCGATAGGGCTAGGATATTTATATTATTATATTGGACTACGTTTATAGCTAAATTAGGGGTTAAGTATAAGCTTATAACAAGCTTTTACCTTAAGATAGATAGCTAAGCAGAGCAAATAAATTAAACGTTAAAATAATACTTCTAGATATATATAAATAAGCTTTAAGATAATTAGGTTAAGCTATTACTAATAGCCTAGCTAGCATACAATAGCGCAAGATCGACAACTACAGGGTATTCGCCATATTACGCCAATCACGGATGTGAGCTAACGACCCACTGAGATCTGTTAGACATCTAAAGCGTTGCAAAAGACGTAGCTAATAAAGCTAGCCTTATACAAGATCTATACAAAACGCTATATAAAAATATTACGTAACGTAATAAGTAAATAGCGTAATAGGTAAATAAGAAAAAGATTATAGGATTCACTTTTAAGAAAGGGGATAGAGTCCTCCTTTCGCAAAAAAATCTTAAGACTATATAGCTAAGTAAAAAACTAAATAACCTTTAAAAAGGACTATTTAAAATTTAAGAAGTTAGAGGTCTAGTTAATTTTAAACTATAATTACTTATAGATACACGTATCTACGTAGTCTTCTATAAATTATTGTTAGAACTAGCACCACCAAACGCTAAATTAGAACTATACTTATAACTTAAGGATAAAGAATATAAAGTTAAGGTAATTTAGGATATATAGAAATTTAGACGTTAGTATAAGTACCTAGTAAAGTAAAAAAGATAGCTAGAGAGCTATAATATATAAGAACTAATAGGAAACCTTACTAACTATAAAAAGGCCTTAGAGAAGTTCTATCGGGAATATCTAAAGAAGTTAAGACTAAAGGTTTAAAATTATTAAGGTTAAAAAGAGAAGGGTAAATAGCCTAGTCTAAAGTAATAGTACTAGGCATAAGGCCTCCCTTTAACTACGTAATATTCTAGGCTAATGCTTTTAGCCCCTTAAGGCGCTTAATTTTCTTAATAAATTTTATTAAATTAGCAAGGAGCTTCTCCTTACGTTTTTTAAGTAAATATTTTTATTTTAGTAACTTTTTCCTTTTAGTATAAGTAGCCTAAAGGATTACTATAATTATCCTTTTCTTAATTACTATTACCTCTTTTAGGCGCTTAAGCCTATTAACTTTAAAATTAATTTAAGAAAAGTTTAAGACTATAGGTTTTACTAGCATATACTTTGCGACGCTATTTTTATAGTAGTTACTATACTACGTCTTAAAAGAGAATAGCTTACAGGTTAAGCCCTTCTTTACGTAGTACTTATAGGGTACTATAGCAGTCTAACTAATTAAGTTTATTTAATTTTTAATAGAATAATAATAAAGGATACTTTAGGAGGATATTAGCTACTGCATAAAGACATGCAGAGGAAGGAGGAGGATAATATTACGGTCTAAAGGTTAAAGGTGGGACGACGGGCCTTATGACGGCACTCGGGCCCCACCTAGGGATTACGTAATGTCCCAGGCTGTCTCAGACGCCAAGACCATGGGACATCATGGGACAAGGAGGGTATATATACATACAGGATGGTTTCCTTTCTACGCTCCTTATAGTCAACTCACATATCTTTTGTGCGAGTACGTTCTCCTATACAAACTAATAGTTATCTTATTTATTATAAGATTAAATTATCTAGCCTCGCGCTAAGTGTCGCATTACCTTATACTACTAAATAATCTATAAAGTTCCACGATACCTTACCGCCCTGACCCGGATCGGAATAAGGTGTGAGAGCCTTATAACACTATAAGTCCTATTACGAACCAAGGACGGAAGGAAGGGAATAAGCGCTTAATAGGACTAGCAATCGGGATAACCTTAACTAACACGCTAAGAAGCTAGCCCTGCGGTTACGTAATTACTTAGTTAATTAGTAGTACTAAGTAACTAAGTAGGCTAAGGATATATACTAGGTAATTTCCTATATTACGCTCCTTATCGTTAACTTATATATCTTTTGTGCAAGTACGTTCTCCTATATAGACTAATAGTTATCTTATTTATTATAAGATTAGATTATATAGCCACGCGATAAGTTGTCGTATTAATTTATATTACTTAATCATCTATAAAGTGCTACTTTAGCCTTACTACCCTAATTTAGATTAGATTAAGGTGTGAGCGCCTTATAACACTTTAACTACCTACCAAGTAAAACATAGTAAGACCTACTAGCACCCTAGCTGCAGTGCTAACCCTAAATAAGACTCTAAAAGAAGTTATAGCTAAGTAAGTGGTATAGATTATATAACTTTAAAAAATTATTAACTAGATAAATAAAAAGATAAACATCTAGGGGGACGTAAAGTAATAGCTAAATGTCCTTAAGCTAGAACCCTATAATAGCAAGAAACACCTAGTAACATTCCTAATAATTATAAAATTATTTATCTAATATAACATAAGAAAGTTTAAGACTAAGATAAAATTTTAGTTACTTACATAAATATGCAAGGCAAGGCAGCAAAGTAGGCTAGGCTAATAATTAATAACTTTTATAAAAACAATAAATTTAAGGATTACAATAACACTATAAAGAAAGCTATAAAGAATTAAGAATTCTTTCGCGAAGTTATAAAAAACATATTTAGCACGATTAATAAAGAACACTAGGCTACGATTCGCCTTTAACGTCTACGCTAGGAAAAGTCAGCAGTACTCTATATACTAAAACTTAAATAAATTAATGTAGAGTTAGTTAGATAAAACAAGGCTCTACTTATAATCGCCTACTATAACAAGCTTAATGAAGCTATTCAGGACGAATTAGTTTACTAAGAAAAGCTTAACGACCTAAAAGAACTTATTAACTAAGCTGTAAAAGCAAATAATTACTTATATAAAAGGAAGATAGACAAGTAGCGCAGAGGGCACGTATTTATAAAACCAAAAAAATACGCGCAGTCTACAACTAATAATAAAGATAAAGATATTATTATAGCTAATAAAGCCTATTGACACAGGAAACAGGCCAACTAAAACTGAAAGTTTAAAAAACCTAGGTACAGCAAGAACTCTATTTCTCCTAAATAATAATAATAATAATATAAGGACAAAGCATGCCTTTATTATAAAAAATAAAGGTACTTTGTTAGGGACTATAAGAAGTAGAAGATAAAGGTTAACGTAACTAACCTCCTTAATATAGTAATAATTACTCTTATCCTAGCTAATAAGATTAAGGACCTTATATAAGAGATTCTTAACTTAATAAAGTAAGTAAAAAAACAAATAGTTCTACAAAAATATAATATTTTTAACTAACTAGTAAAAGGAACGTGTTAGATGTGTAATAGTAAATTACACTACCTACCCTAATATACTTAAAAGATAATAGTGTAAGGACTACATGCTTAGAATGCCTACTAGCTAATAAAGAAAATATAAGGAGTCCTAGTATGCTATTTATACTAAATTATAATAGTTAAGTAGCACCCACGTGCAGAATAGTAATAATATACTAAAAAAGGATATTAATAATATTATAAAGGATAAGCTAAAGTAACTTATATTCCTAATAATCTAAACTACTATTAGTTAAGCAAGGACCAGTGTAGGATACCTAATAACTATTATAAACACTTTTTATGTCGGGAGGACTTGTTGCACTAGTGCTAAAAGGAAATACTTGATAACGAGTTACATTGGGTTCATTGATGCTTGTTTTTTCGTTCTATCTACTGAGGAGTGAAGTATATCGCGGGGTATGGAAGCTAGTCCCATATGGGGTTCGCTCCATACACATAGTGTTTTGCAACACGATAGAGGCCTTAATAACTATTGACAGAATGCTCGCTCCTCCGCACACGCACCTTCCTTGTAACATGCCTAAGGCCGTTGAAGTTGTTAATCCGACATTTTACTTTATTGGGTAAAATACTATAAGTAGAATAGTTAGTATAGGCGCTTTAAGGACACTTATAAAATCTATGCCTAGCAGAAATACGCAACCGGATGGTTCCCACGCGGCATAGATCCCCATAACTAAAAAAACGTCACAGGAGTAATCCAGACGGGGCACGAGATCCACCTGTCTATTTAATAGGACAAGTATCGCCTATAATGCTTATCGTATCTAAGCCTGTAAGAGGAAGCAGCCTCCTTTAAAGATTAACTAAGCTACTACGCGCTCGCAGTATATAAATGCCTTACTTTAAATTAATCCTAATAGGGGATTCTAGAAATATATAAAACTAGTAAAATTAAAGAGGCCTATAGTATATACTACTAATATTATAAATAGTATAAAGTTAAGGAAATTTTAAAACTAGCTTAGGTTAAGAACTAGATTTAGGAAGCTACGGGCCTAGATAGCGAGCCTAAGGACTTAAAAAACTAAAGCATTACTAGGCAACAAGCTATACTAGTAATAGTATAATTATTATAGCTTATTAAGTAGATACTTGCTAAGTTAAGAAGCGCCTAATTAAGAATATTATAATATATAGATATCGTGTTAAAGCACTTATTAGTCTAGGGGTAAATGCGTATTTAATATCCTTAAGAGTAGTTAAAAGATATAATATACCCTATTATAATAAGAAAATACCGTTATAAATAGGACTTGCGAATAGGACCTAATCGTAAGAATATAGTAATGGCTAGTTACGCTTCGAAACGGCGCTAGTATAGGTTAATATTAAAGGCCTAGAAAGCTAACACGTCTTTACTATTATTAAAATAAGAGATAGAGAAGCTATTATTAGTTATAAGTAGCTTAAGTAACATAATTTAAAGATAAATTAGCTTATAAGGATAATCCTACCTAGGAAACTATCCGCAACGACTTAAGTAGAGTTATAGTAAAAGAGAAACCCCTAGGAACCTTAAGAGAGAAAGGAGAACTAGGCATCTATAATATAAAAGATATTAGTTTATAAGATAAATAAAATTTTAAAGTAATACCTAGAATAGGTGCGCTATCTATAGGTTGTATCGGCGCAGGTCACTTAAAGGATCAATATTAGCGTATCTCTTAGCAGAGACATATAGGAGTGCGTGTATAAGAAAGTAGCCTTAAATAAATTAAGTGCCTATAGGCCTGGTACGAAAGGATACAGAAAAGGTACTAAACTATAAAGGCCCTAAGCTCTTCTAAATACACCTCTTCTTAGATAGCTAGCTAGCACATATCTGCTATAGGTTGATCGTCGGTCTGATGGATCCAAAATAGGTCTGAATCGGATCCGTAGTTCCCCATCGGTCTGATAAATCCGAAATTGGTCCGATACGGATGAGTGTCGGTTTTCGGATGATCTCGAATCCTGTCTTGACTGGCCAAGGGTTCTCGTGTCGACGAGCGATTGTTCCTGTTACATAGGTACGCTTAGCTAAAATAATTAATAAGAACCTAAGTCTGCTAGTTAAGTATTAAAAATTTATAAACTTATTTAAAAAACACGATAAGACAGTCTTACCTAAATACTAAAAGTAAGATTACAAAATACTACTAATTAAAGTAGCTAAGTTACGGCTAAAGCGCTTACGACCCCTTGTATAAGACTAAAAAAAGGAGTTAAAGGAACTATTAAAAAAGAATCTTTATTTTAAGAAATAGTAGTCTAGCTAGAGTACTATAGCCTTCCTAATACTCTTTGTGCCTAAGAAGGACGATAGGCTATAGCTTTATATAAATTATGGATAGCTAAACGTCCTAATAGTTAAGAATTAATACTTATTACCCCTAATTATAGAGCTTATAGACTAACTCCGTAGAGCTAAGTAGTTCACGAAGTTTAATATCTAGGATAGATTCTATTGGATATAAATAGTAAAGAGATATAAATAGAAAACCACCTTTCACACATAATACGGTCTTTTTAAGTATATAGTTATGCTAAGAGGGTTAATAAACGCCCTAGTAACCTTTTAGGAACTTATAAACTAAGTTTTATATAAATACGTAGACGTATTCTGCATAGTATATCTAGATAATATATTAATCTACATAAATAGCTCCCTTAAGGAACATAAAGAGCACGTTAAAAAGGTACTTAAAAAGCTACAAAAGTATAGATTGCTCTTATACCCTAAAAAGTGCAAGTTTCACGTCACAGAAATAGAATACCTAGGATTTATAATATTCCGAGAAGGTGTTAAAATATACCTAAAGAAGATTATTATAATAACAAAATTGCTTTTACTAAAATTAGTAAAAATTTCTAATTTTTTTTTAGCTTTACTAACTTCTATTATAAATTTATTAGGAACTACTATAAGACAACTACTCCGCTAACGGAACTTATTAAGACTAGTAAATAGTAACTACAGAAAGAAGAAACTAAGGCTTTTAAGAAGCTAAAACGCCTATTCTTAACTACGCTATTACTATAAATATATAACCCAGAGTAGTAGTATTATATCTACACTAACGCATTAGACTACGCGCTAGGAGCTATACTCCTATAAAAATATAATAATAAGAAATAGAGACTAGTGTTTTACTATTTAAGAATGTTCTTAGGAGCAGAACTTAACTATAAAATCTATTATGGCGCACAGTTACAACGATTAGGGAGCTCGAAAACAAAGTCTATTAAGGAGAGGAAGATTTATAATAACTAACTATTTATAAGTTTAAGAGATCGCGTACTTAGTTACTTAGCTATTTAGCTTAATTTTAGCTAGCGTAAAAAGCTTTAATAAGGTATTTTTTATAATACACCCCCTAGCTTATAAAGCGTAGTAAAATAAGCTAAATAGTAGCTTAAAATATAAAAAGTGGCGAACTTGCGTGTAGAGCTTAAAAAGCGTCTAGCTTAGATTTCTAGCTTACTAGGTAATTATTGTAAGTAGCAAGTTTATATATAGTTCTAAAAGAAAGATAGAGAAAAAAAGAAGTAGCGTACTTTTACTATAAAGCTTTAATAAATATTTAAGAGTAATTATTTACTAGTAACGTAACCCGCGCAAGTACTTACGTATATAAATAAATAAAAATAGGTAGCTATAAGATTATAGCGCCTAGCTAGTAAAGGCTTACTTACCTATAAGCTTATTATAATTTATACTTTAATATTCTCTAGAAAGATAAGAGGAGGATCTACTACCTATCCCTTATATTTAAGCTTAGTTAATAACACCTTTTACTAATTCTTTTAAATTTAGCTTTTAATTTTACTAATCTCCTTACTTATAGGCTTATTATAAAGCTTATAAGATACTTCTCTCTAGAGCGCGTACTAAAGGCGGTTACACTTTTTAGGCTTCTATTAATGCTAGCTATTTACTCTACATAGGCACTTATAGCTCGTATTAGGAGTGCGCCCTCTAAGCGTAGCGTACATGCCTATGTGCTTAGTTATTTAGCCAAGCTGCGCGAGCCAGCGAGCGTATCCTTCTAGAAATAGAGTTGCTACTACGCCTGGTCGCAATAGGTTATTAAGCTCTCTCTAAGCCTACTTATAGTTATATCGTGATGCTAAGCATAGGAAATCCTTTATTAGCAGCGTACCCTTTATCTCTAGGAGATTTAAAAGCACAGCGTTGGCGTGTGCGCAGTTCTATTCGGATAGCTATTTAGTTATATCTGTTATTCTACTACTCTGTGGGCGTAGGGTGACCTCTCTATATGTATATCGTACCTGCTCCTTCCAATTATTATTACTTAGATAGAGATTATTCTTAAGTTCTCTAATTAGCGACTATAGCGTCTACTACTTACTTAACTATAGTGTTATAAGCTCTAGCTTTTATAGATTAATTATAGTATAAACTTAGTTTTAAAGTATCTAAAGCTTTATTATAAGCTAACTATAAATAGTAGACTCTAGCTTTAGCGCTTAAGCTATTATATATAAGGCTTGCCCTTAGTATTTATATCTAGTAGCTCTAGAGCCTAGTCGTGTATATTTATCTACTTAAAAGTCTTAAAGTTAATATAATTTTATATCCCTTAAGCCTTCACGTGATACTTAAGCTACACGTACTAAAATAAGAATAAGTTATAATTTATAAATTAATTACTTATTAGGAGCTTTATAGTAGTTATTATATAGTTTAGCTTTATTATAAGTTATAAGCGTTAAGACGTAAGTGTAAGGATAATAAAGAGTAGGGAATAGTTTATTACTATAATTATTAATTAGTATAAAGTAAGTATATTATAAAATATTATAAAGGTACTACGCTTATAACTATAGCGTATAGTTATAACGATTAAAAAGCTTAAAAATAAAGTTTATTAAGGAGAGGAAGCTCTATAATAACTAGCTATTTATAGGTTTAGGGGATCGCGTGCTTGGCTGCTTAGCTGCTTGGCTCAACCCTAGCTAGCGCAGAAAGCTCTAGCAAGGTGCCTTTTGCAACATCTATAATAAGGAACTCTTATTAATTATTAACTATTTTAAGTAATAAGAAGTATAGCTTAAAGGAGTAAGGTATTAAGTAAAAGTTTTCTTAGACTACCTAAACCTTACCTACTTTATAACCACGAAGAAGCTTAATAGAAGGTAGGCTAAATAGTTTAAATAATTAGTAAAATATAACCTTTAAATTAATTACCTAGTAGGAATAGCAAATAGAGTAGCAAACGTCCTTAGCAGATAATTTAATCTTATAGAAAAAGAAGGCGACATTAACCACGCCGCTATTTTTATAAAGGTAAAAGATAGAACGCTGCGCTATAATAAAACATAGCTCGCGCCTATATTAGAAGCATAACGCGTAGACCTTACTTATTATCGACTTTTTATAGCTAACTTTTAGAACTATAAAAAGCTTACAGACAACAATTAATACGCGCATAATCTAAATTAAATTTTAAAATTATTTACGCGCGATTATAGGAATAGGGTATAAATAAGTAACTAAGTAGCACCCTTATTAGTTAGGAGACTACACGACGATAAGGAATAAAGATACCTTAAAATTATAAAAATAGCGCCCTAAGTCGCGAATAAATACGCTATTCTTAAGCTATAGTAGACAGTATAAAGGGTACTAGGCAACTATTTAGTATATTATTAAAATAAGCCTAAGAAATATAAGCTCTATAGTGTTCTATAACTACTATAGCCACCCCTAAGACTATAGTCTAGTGTAACTATAGACTTTATTATAAAGCTCCTAGAGTTACTAGCACTAGGGAATAAATGCCCTTATAATTTTATCTTAATTATAGTCTAGTAATTAATTAAGGAATTAAAATTTGTGCTAATTAGGAAAGCTATATTAGCAAAAGAACTAGCTTATATGGTAATATAAAAACTTATATCTTAGGTTAGACGACTAGATAAGTTTATTACTAATAAAGCTAAGATATTCATATCTTTGTATTAGACTACGTTTACTATTATACTAGGTATTAAGCACAAGCTTATGACAAGCTTCTATTTAAAAATAAATAGATAAATAGAGCGAACTAAGTAATTATTAGAATAATATCTTTCAATGTATATAAATAAGCTATAGGATAATTAAGTTAAATACTACTAATAGCTTAACTAGGATACAATAGCGCAAGATTAGCGACTATAGGATACTTGCCATATTATGATAACCATAGATATGAGCTAATAGCTCACCAAAATCCGTTAGATATCGAAAGCATTGCAAAGAATGCAGCCGAAAAAGTAGAACTTATAAAAGACTTACACGAGACGATATGCAAAAACATTGCCTAGTAGAATATATAAATAGTAAAAAACGCGAATACGAAAAGGATTAAGAGACTAACCTTTAAGGAAGGGGGTAGAGTTCTCCTCTTATAAAAAAATCTTAAGATAACATAGGTAAGCAAGAAACGAAATACCTTTAAAAAAAACTATTTAAAATTTAAGAAGTCTAAGACCTAGTTAATTTTAAACTATAATTACCTATAAATACACGTATATACCTAGTCTTCTATAAATTATTATTAAAACCAGCATCACTAGACGCCAAATTAGAGTTACACCTAAAACTTAAGGATAAAGAATGCGAGGTTAAAGTAATTAAAGACCGATAGAAAATTAAACGTTAGTATAAGTCCTTAGTAAAATAGGAAGGATAGCTAGAAAGCTATAATATATAAGAACTAGTAAAAAATCTTACTAACTAAAATATAATACTAGAGGATTTCTATAGAAAATACCTAGAAATACTAAGACTAAAAAATTAGGATAATAGTAGGATAGAATTATCTTAGAAGTTAAAAAAAAGCTCTTCTATAGCTAACTAAATAGTAACGATTAGCTTAGCAGGACTAGCGGGCTAGATAGGCTAGGCTAGATCTTTATCTAGCTCCTCTAAAATAGTACTTTTAATAATAATTACCTCCTTAGTATACTTCGTGTTAAAAGCTAATTATTTTAATAAACGCTCCTCTTTTACACGAGCTATACGTAGAGCCTTAAACGTAGTATCCTGCTCTTTTCGCGTCTCTAGTATCTACGCATCTAATTTTTATTTTTTAGCTACCAGATAAGAAAACTTATTATAAGTAATAGCTACGTTATACTAAGCGCCCCTATTTAGACACTTACCACACTTCTTAAAATAAATAGACACTTTGTAAACCCACGAGTAGGCCTCATAATTTAAGCACATTAATACTATAATAGTCCTATATACCTCAATAGTAGTAATAAGCTTACGGTAATAATAAGTGCTAGACGAATAGTTAGCGGACATAACTCTTTAAAGATAAAGAACTAAAAGGGGTAATAATATTATAAACTAAGAATAAAAAAGGGAATAGGCGCTTAATAAAATTAGTAGTTAAAATAACTTAATAAACACGCTAAGGAGCTAGCCCAGTAGTTACGTAATTACTTAGTTAATTAGTAGTACTAAGTAACTAAGTAGGCTAAGGATATATACTAGGTAATTTCCTATATTACGCTCCTTATCGTTAACTTATATATCTTTTGTGCAAGTACGTTCTCCTATATAGACTAATAGTTATTTTATTTATTTTAAAATTAAATTATATCGCTACGCGCTAAGTTGTCGCATTAACTTATACTACTAAATAATCTATAAAGTGCTACTTTAGCCTTACCGCCCTAACCCGGATCGGACCAAGGTGTGAGCGCCCCATAATAAGTCCTAATAGTCCTAATATGTTAAGATCCCAAAGGGGTAGCTGGTCCCTAAGGGGCTAAGGTTGGTTCTCGGGCAGGAATACTATAGTAAGACAGGAGAGGGTCGTAGTAATAGCTTGCGTTTATTACTAGGGCGTTAGTATTAAAGGTGGGTACAGCATAATTAAATTAACAAGGTTGCTTATTCAGATCCAAACGATAGATTGATAAACAGGTTAAACACACATACTATAAAGGTATTTATGTTCCGTTATATATATAAGGAATTCATACCATCCAAGATACCGTTGCCATCCATGGACGGTATCGCCATCCATGGCTGGTGAGTCTTGGCTGGATGGTGTTGTCACGTGACCTCGGTTACGCGACCCCGCCGAGTGTCACCCCCACTGGAGGCCCGTTGGCCCTCCTTGTTCCATACATGTTCAGATCTTAACATCACCTCCCCTCTTTCAGATAGCGTCCTCGGTATCCTCGTTCCGCGCCCCCTGGCTGCAGATACGGTCGTCGCATATAAATACCCGCGTGAGTCGCTGCTTTCGCGTTCTGGCCTTAGTGCCTTCCTGACCATGCCTAAGGATCTCAAGCCCCGCAAAGCGCGCGCGCCTCGCAAGAAGACTTCGACCTAAGAGCGACGTGATCGTATTCGCCATGTTAAAGAGAGTAGTAGGGAGATGCCTTTTCGTTGCGGTCGCTGCGAAAAGCTGAATATTTGTTGTTTTGTGGATACTGTATCTAGTTATTGCGCTGGTTGTATCGCTGCAAGGAGCGAGTGTGAATTGTTTGTTCCTAAAGAGGAGTGGGAGAAGGTAGAGGATAAAGAGTGTAAAAAGCAATTAGAGTTAGCTCGTGCTGAGGAGGCTATTGCTTGTAGCAGGCGTAAGCTCCTTAAGCTAGAGGGTTATAAGAAGTTGTTTGCGCGTTAGGATAGAAAACTATTAGATGCCTAGGATAAGGTGTAAGAGACGGAGAGCTTAAGTGTAGACGCTTTGTTCTAAGACGATTTCCTCGCTAATCTAGGCTGGTCACAGGCTAACAATCCCCTTCCTAATCTATTAATAGATCTTCTTTTTAACGAGTTCTTATCTAGTTTTCCTTTGATCGTTCCTGATTCCTTCTCATGGTTTGACGATGGTACCGTGCTAATACCTGGCGACAGTTTCTAAGGTTTGCTTCTAGTTCCTATATGTTTTCTAAGTGTGGATATCCTTTCCACTTAATTAGATATATTTATAGCTAATTCGTGTGTTATAGTATCTTCTTAACCTCGAATTCGGTTTCTTCCTCCGGCTAGTGATAAAAGGTTGTTTTAACTAGTGTTTTAGGGTCTACAAGTTCAAGTAAATCTATATAAAATACTAGGTGTATCTTTGCGTCTGGTGGTAGTTCTAATTAGTAGTTAACTAGTAATACTTGTTTAATAATAAAAAATGGCCTGACCTTAATATAGTCTAGTTTCTTATGTTTTTTCTTCTAGGTCCGAAGATTCTTCGTAAGTAGATATGCTTTATCCCCCTTCTTTAGCTGAGGTGCCGTTTTTCTTTTTAGTTTGTGTAGGAAATGCTTTACTATTAAGCTTTCTCGAGATTCTCTTAGAGTTGTGCATGTGTTTTCTTTATAGTTTCTGCTATATTTATTACTTCTTCTGTTTTAATTGTTGTAGGAAGTGTTTAATTAAAGAGATATAGATATCTTTTATAGTTTATATAAAAGGGTGTGAATCCTATTGCTGCTAATATCTTGTTGTTATATGCTAGTTGTGCCATAGGTAGTAAGGAAATCTAGTTATTTTTCTGGCTGTTGTAGTAGATGCGTAGGTACGTTTTGATGGTTTGATTCGTACGTTCTGTCTGTCCGTTGGTTTGTGGATGGTATGCTGTCGATAATTTCTGTTTTGTTCTAATAAGTGCTATTAGGGTTGTCTAATAGTTTAAGGTAAAGAGTTTGTCTCTATTGCTAATAATTGTCTTTGGAATACTGTGGTGCTATATAAGTTAGTCTAGGATAAGGAATGCGAGTTCCTTAGCCGTAGTTGTCTTTTAGCATGGTAGTACTTCCACGTATTTGGTGAATTGATAGATAATATTTAGTATTGCGTTGTAAGTGATTCCGATTGTAGGATCTCTTAATTTTAGTAGTCCTGTAATAAAGTCTATAGCGATATTTTCCTATAGTGTAACGGGTATTTATATAGCTTGTATTTCTTTATACTTAAGGTGTGTTGTATGTTTGTTGCGCTGGTAATCTATATATTTATAGATGTAGGTGGTTACTACTTCCTTAATTTCCTTAAAGCTGTAGTTCTGCTAGATAAGTTCTATAGTTTTTCTAATCCCTAGGTGTCTATATACTAGGTTATTATAGTATTATCGTATAACTTTCTTTTGTAGTTCTCTGGATACTTCTCGTGTAAGTACAAGGAGTTGGTTAAGTTTAGTAGTTAGTTTTAAAGAGCTATCGGGGTTTTTCTTTAGTACTATACAGTATATCTTAACCTTTTCTCCTTTATTATTTATTCTATTAAGAGCGTCTGCTCGTCCGTTTTCTTTGCCTGGGGTGTATATAATTTTGAACTTGTATTATCTTAGCGTTTCTGACTATCTTGCTTGTTGTTAAGTTAGCTCTTTCGTAGTTGTAAAGCGTATAAGATTCTTATAGTCTATAAAGATTATAAGTTCTAAGTAGCTGTGTGCGTAGATCCTTTAGTGTTTAATAGCCTTTACTATTGTAAGTAGTTCTTTATCGTGTACTTTGTACTGTAATTCTTTCGATGTGAACTTGTGTGCGTAGTATGTAACTAGGTGCTATTTGCCATTCTTTTCTTATTTCGCGCATGTTCTTACTGCCAAGTTGCTTGCGTCTATTTTAATACGCAAAGGTTTATTATCTTAGAAGTGTATAAGGACTAGTGGCGTAATACATGCTTTTTATAGTGTTTAGAATACTTATTTATATTCTTCTATTTAGTTAAAAGGTTTATCTTTCTTTGTAAGGTTCGTAAGTAGTAGTGTGATTCTAGAGTAGTCCGTGATAAATTATCTATTAAATTTAGTAAATTTAAGGAAGGCTCGCACTTCCTTAAGGTTAATAAGTAATTTTTACTTTTTTACTTCCTTAATCTTTAAAGGGCTTACTTAGATACCTTTAGTATTGATAACATGTCCTAGGAATTCTAGTTCTATAACATAGAATTTACACTTTTCTAGTTTTAGCTATAGGTTAGCGTTATCTAGCGCTTATAGTACTATCTACACGTGTTGCACATAATCTTTCTCTTATTCCAAGAATACTAGGATATCGTCAAGGTAGGCAACTATAAATATGTTAAGGTAGTTCTATAGTACATTATTAATTATTGCTTAGAATGTTGCTGGCGCGTTTGTGAGTCTAAAAGGTATAACTTAGTACTTAAATAGTCTATATCTGGTTCGAAAGGCTGTCTTCTACTTATTACCTGCTGATATTTGTATAAGGTGGTATCCGTCTTGTAGGTTAAATTGTGTGAATATCTTGGCTCGTCCTAGCCTGTCTCGTGATTCTTATATATTTAGTAGTAGGTATCTGTTCTTAATTATCATGTCGTTTAGTCTTTTGTAGTTAATGTATAGACGTTGTGTTCCATCCTTCTTTGTAATAAATATTAAGGGTAACGCTATTAGCAATTCTAACTTGCGTATCTATTACCTATTAAGGGCTTTCTTTAGGAATTCGCGTGTCTATTAGAGTTCTTTTTTACTCTGGCCGTATAGTGGTCTAAAAGGCGGCGTTTTTCCTTCTTCGAGAATAATGCGGTGATCTCGGTGTGTATGCTTAGGAAGGGCGTTTGCTCCTTTCTCTTCCCGAAACAAATAACTCTATTCTTTATATTTGTTAGGGATATTAAGAGGTGTGCTGTTTTCTTTATGCTTACGCTTTGTAACCTAGTAGTTCCTGCTAGCGTTTGCTAAGTTAATTTCGCGTTTATCGACTTTTAGTTATGAGACTATGTTGTTAATAGTTCTCTTATCTACTATTATGCTTTGTTAATGCGTAGGCTTTACTTATAATGCATAGTTGCAGCGCTTAAAGGATAGCTCTTTCTTTTCTTAGTTAACTATAGGGTTATGCTTCCTTAATAATATTAAGGGTAATTAATTCCTAGTGTCCATGGATCGTGAGGGTGGTTTCAACCTTATACTCGATTGTTACTTTGCTGGGCATTAGCTGTCTATTTGCGATATAGATAGTATAGGGTATGGCCTTCTTGCGTTTGTAGAGTCCTACTCTATTAAGTGCTTTTTTAGACACATAACTTTCCTGTGCTCCTAAGTCTAGTATGGCTTTTATTTATGTTTCTTTAAGCTATACTAGTAGCTTAATTAATGCCTGACTGTTAGTGGCATTTACTTCCTTAAAGGCGTTTTCCCGCCTAAGCCTAGGTCTACAAAAGATATTTTCTTTTTAGCTAGCTTTGTAGGTTTAAGGTGTCCTTTATTCTTCTTCTCTTAGGGCTATTACTAGGCTTCTACTAGGAGAGCTTCACCGTCTTCTTCCTTTATTACTATTTTAATTCTAAGGGTTGTTGTTGTAACAGGAACAATCGCTCGTCGACACGAGAACCCTTGGCTAGTCAAGACAGGATTCGAGATCATCCGAAAACCGACACTCATCCGTATCGGACAAATTTCGGATCTATCAGACCGATGGGGAACTACGAATCCGATTCGGACCTATTTCGGATCCATCAGACCGACGGTCAACCTATGGCAGTTATGTGCTAGCTAGCCATCTGGGAAGAGGTGTATTTAGAGGAGCTTGGGGCCTTTATAGTTCAGTACCTTTTCCGTATCCTTTCGTACCAGGCCTATAGGCACTTAATTCATTCGAGGCTACATTCTTATACACGCATTCCCACATGCCTCTGCTAGGAGATACGCCAACATCGATCCTTTGAGTGACCTGCGCCGATACAGTTGTCCCTTTTAGTATGTAATTAAACCCATGCTTCCCTTTTTATTCTTTGTGTTCCTTATAATTGGGGTGTAAGCATGTTTGTTATTTATCTAATATATATTTCTTATTAACTAGTAGTAATATTACTTAGTTTAGTGCCTAGTTAAGATGTAGAAAGTATCGTGTTTCGCGTTTATCTTAGAGGTGAACGTCGTAATAGGCGATAGGGTAGTTAAACCACTCTTATTTATATTATTAGTATGTTCGGGGAAAGTAGCTGTATTCCTTAGCTTGGTAATAAATAGTATATTAATCTTCTCTATAGAGGGTCTATCGTATAGTCTTATGCGTAGGATTGCGGTGGTCTAGGTTATACTGTGGTTTGTAGTTTAGGTTTTTGTTTAGGTACTTCTTCTTGGGGTCTTCGTGGGCGTAGTGGTGGTCCGCCATTTCTCGTGCTGCTTTACTAACCAGGTTAGGTTGGTAAGCATGGAAAAATGCTACTGCGTAGTCTTATCGTTCCATCGCTGTAAACCCAAAGTCTCCTTCCCTTGGTTGGTGTTTTTCTAAGAAGTCGAAAACATTCGTCGTCTTGCTAGTGACTGGTTTGCTCTAGCTAGGGTGAGGCGTAGGAGATCGAGGCATTGGTTCCTTCTCCTTTCCTTTTTCGTCCGAACCTTCGTATGCATCCTTATAGAGTTGTAAATTAAGAGTCCCTAATTGCTCTAATCCTTTGTTATGGATATTAATTTGTTTAATAGCGTTTACCATTTACTATTCTTCGTTGGTGGTTTCTTTCTTGTTAACGATTAGTACGTTTAACTATCTAGTGATCTTATTCTTAGATCTGCAGTTCCTACCTATGTAGCCTAGTTTGCCACATGTAAAGCATTTACGCGTCTTAGTCCCTTGTTGTTAGGTTCTATCTAAGATACGTTAATTAGGCTTTTAAAAGTCTATAGCCTTTCCTGTTCCCTTTTCTAGGTTGTTAAACTAGATATCTTTTATAGGTTAGGGTCCGTAGTAGTTGCGTTGCTGGCGTTGAGGTGCTTTCGGTGGCGCTCTATAGACTACAGGTGCCTATTGTTCGAAACTAGCGTTCCTTAGGTTTCTACGGAACTCTTCTTGCAAAGCGAACTACTCCCTATTAATGTGGATAGTCTCTTTATATAGTTCTTCTAAGGTCTCTATCTTTATACTACTACGCAGGAGTTCCTCGCGCATATTATATTTAAGGCCTTATTTATATATTATCTTAAGAGATTTATCCTCTTAGTTAAGTTGCACTACGTACTTGCGGAACTTAATTATGTATTTAGCTATAGATTAGTGTTAGCGAACTATTTAGATTGCTCGTTTAGCAATAGCTGTTTTATTAGTAATTCTAAATATTTATTAAAGGCATATTTTAAAGTTATTATAGTTTTTAATAATGTTGATTGCATTGGCATGCTTGTTAATATACTCCTTATTTTTGTTATTATAGTCTATGTCTAAGTACTTAACTAGGTAGGGATAGATTTATTCTTCAGCGCTTTCTTGCATGTAGGTTGTAGTAAAGAAAACCTTCTTCTTGTCTTTAAGGTCTTGATTCTGGTCGAAAAAATAGAGGTCTAGCTATAAGAGCTAGGTATTAAGGAGGGTATAGTTACTATTATATAAGTTAGGTTTGTGTGCCTTGTTCTTGCTATCCCCTATAAGGGTGACATAGTTATCTAAAGCTATGGAAGAGGTAGGGGTCTTATTAGTATTTATATTAAGGGTGTTTAAGATATTAAGATCCTAAAAGGGTAGCTAGTCCCTAAGGGGCTAAGGTTAGTTCTTAGGCAGGAATACTATAGTAAGATAAGAGAGGATTATAGTAATAGCTTGCGCTTATTATTAGGGCGTTAATATTAAAGGTAGGTATAGTATAATTAAATTAACAAGGTTGCTTATTCAGATCTAAACGATAGATTAATAAACAGGTTAAACACACATACTATAAAGGTATTTGTGTTCCGTTATATATATAAGGAATTTATACCATCCAAGATACCATTGCCATCCATGGACGGTATCGCCATCCATGGCTGGTGAGTCTTGGCTGGATGGTGTTGTCACGTGACCTCGGTTACGCGACCCCGCCGAGTGTCACCCCCACTGGAGGCCCGTTGGCCCTCCTTGTTCCATACATGTTTAGATCTTAACATAATAGTCCTAAAGTCCTATATAGTAAGATACTTCTAGGACGCTCGATATTTCTAGGACGCGTAATTAGTCACGTAACTCGTAGCTAAGTTAGGAGTTCTTAGCTATGTGTATAGATAAGTGTCTATACCTGTTACGAACCAGAATGTGAGGTGGGCGGATAGGCGCTTAAGACGGACAGACGGCCGGAATTGGGGACGACACGTTCGCCAAGCCACTACGGCTAGCGATCACGTGACGTGATTAATGGCTTACTCGCCCCACACGCCAACCGGAGGTTGGCCTTGCGCAGCCCAACGTAACTTCGCAGCCTAACGTAACTTTTTGTCGCGGATTTTTCTATTTTCTTAATAAATAACCTATAACTATGCCTAAATATTATAGCAAGAGCTATAAAATTAAGCAGCGTATCTCTAATTATCTCTCTAGTTTTTCTAGCTTAGAAATACCCAATTTTGTAGCTGTAGCACGCGAATAGAGCGTGCCTGTTTCGCGACTTCGAGCGCGCGCTAGAGGCCGGATTAGCCGCCATAACCGCAGCGGCACGAATCTACAACTCTTAGAGACCTAAGATAAAGCGCTAAAGTTATATATACATCGCTGCGACACTATTAGCATGCCATGCCTTATACTATAGTTAAAAAGTACTACTTAATATATCCTTAATCGCGCGCACCCCGATAGTAGAGCTTTTTTATTTAGTAAGGACTAGCTATCGCGATAGCTATTAAGAAATCTAGACTATCGCTGTATAAAGCAAAAGTCGTAGCATATTAATTATATAGTAATAGCGACGTTTAAAGCTTATAGCTGTAAAAAGCGCCCTGACTACAGGCGACTTACTCTATCCACAGTACTAAGGCGATCCCTTAGAGAGGGAAGAGAAGGGCTACGGCGAGGGAAGTAGATAGGCGGAAGGCCCAGATAGCGCCGGTCTAGAGCGGACTAGGGCCGTCGAGGGCCCTCGACCTACAACGCGTGACAAAGGCTCTTTTCTTTAAAGGTCTCGACCGCGAGAATAAGCATGTAATAACTAGCCTAATTAGGCCTTGCGTATTACGTAAGCTAATAACGTAAGCTAAATCTTAGGCTTACACTAAGGCCTAAAACCCTTATTCTTACTCTCTACTTGGCGGCTTACCTTATCCCGGAGGCTCCCTAACCCGTAAGTACGACCTGGCCGATCTATGGCAGTCTAGGGTGCCTGACCCAGATGCCCCCTATTTTGGTACCTAGCTGCTCTAAATTTAGGGGTCGTAAAGGTAGACTAACCTAGTGTAGGCCTGCCGAGTCGTCCCCGTACTTATTACTTTTCTACTACCCTCTTTAGCAACCTTCGGACTTTGTCTAGACATACTCACGCTATTCAGCACTATAAGTACTATAAACGCTATTTTTAAGGCCCTAGTTAATAAGGCGCGTGTAAGCGTAGTTAGTACTATTAACCTGTACTATACCTACCTTCCTATTATCCTGGACAGCCTTAAGTAGTCTAATTACAAGAAGATAAAGCTTTACTAGTTTTAGGTTAAGGAGATGCGTCGTGTCTAGTCTAGGGTAGTGTATGTTAATCTTAGCCTAATAGATTTAAAAGACTATAATTTGATCTGCCACTGCGATGCCTGCTACGGCAGTAGTAAGGATTATTAGTAGGTAAGTTAGCGCTTTAAGGGTTATATAGGGGTTTTAAGGCTAATTAGTAGCAGATACCCGAAAATAACTTAGAGAACGTGTTAAGTGTTTTAATTACCCTTATACTACGCTCGAGCTAAATTAATACGTATATATATAACAAGATTAACCTCTCTAGATTAAATAAGGTATTAGTAAAGGCCACCGCGCAGGTACTAGAGACGGAATAAAGCAATATTATTATATAAGTGTTATCTAGTGTAGTTAAGGGTTATCTGGACTAAGTCGTATAGGGCTACCAGATCCAAATTCTGCAGAAACCCGTTAACTCCTTACTACTTAGGTTATGACACCTGGCCTCCTAAGGAGATTATTCCGGTAGTGGGCCTCTCTATTAAGGAGAAGCGGAAGAGGAAAGCTTCTACTATAGAGGGGGGTAGTCTAACCTTCCTAGTTACTACTAGTGCTCTTACCCCTAGGCGCAAGAAGGTTACTCCTAAGTTAGTAAGGGTCCTTAACTCTAATCCCGGGTTATTAATGCTAATTTAGGGTAGTTAGCGTTTAAGGCTAGTGTCCTAGCTACGCTGGACTTCCTCGCGAAAAAAGTAAAGAAGAAAATTAAGAGTAAGGGCGGTTAAGAGACTTTCTAGCAAGCCTATAAGTCTAAGCGCCTAACTAATTAAGAGGGTTATTTAGTATAATCTAGGGATTCCTGCCCCTATTAATAGTGTCTAGATTTTATTCACGTTCTATACCCTTAGGCGGTTTTAATTAGGTTTCGGTTGGCTATAATCGCGTTGGGTACGGTTCGAATAGGCTTATAAGCCTCTACTAGGCCCTAAGAGGCGTGAATAGGCCTAGATAGCTCGTTCTAGTCTTTAGTCTATTTAAGAATCCTCTGCCCTGTTTATTCTAGTATTTCGCAGCCTATAAAGTATACTCTCTAGGGTAATCTATTGCTAATTACTATTAAGTGCTGTCTTCCTCCTTCTCTA
The DNA here is from genome assembly GCA_010015655.1 of Bimuria novae-zelandiae CBS 107.79. Classification (NCBI taxonomy): domain Eukaryota; kingdom Fungi; phylum Ascomycota; class Dothideomycetes; order Pleosporales; family Didymosphaeriaceae; genus Bimuria; species Bimuria novae-zelandiae. The sequence goes on from ML976735.1 coordinate 226,629, forward strand.
GGGGGGCGACCCCGCCTCTTAGGCTCCTATTTAGGGCGACCTTTAGTCTCCTTGTCTAAGCCCTTTAGGAACTACTTTATCGCCCCTTTAGAGATCTCCTCTATAGATAACTACTGGTTCTTATCGCTATTGTATCCTTTCTACTTAACTTCATACAGCCATTCTCCGTCCTGGAGTACCCTAGATCTAATTCCTTTAATTAGGTATATATCCTCCCCTACTTATAGTATAATAACCTTAGGCGGGCTTTACTCTTGTTGTAGTAGTCCTTCTAGGGCTACCTAGTTTAGGAGAGACATATAAAACACTAGGTAAATGTTAAAGTCCTTTAGCAGCTCTAGCTTATATGCCTGTTAACTAATCCGCTATTTTACCCTATAAGGACCTTAGGACTTATAGTTAAGTTTCTTTTTAGACCTAGTTAACCGTATGTTGCGGGCGTCGAGGTATACCATGTCCCTTACTATAAAGGTTTAGGCCTTATACTTCCTGTTATACCACGTCGCCTGGTACGCCTGTGCCCTAAGGATCGCTTAGGTTATCTAGGCCCTAGTCTAGGCTAGAACTGCCGCTCTAGCCCTTACCGTAGGTACTAACCCGCGTAGCTATACTTCTCGGGGTAGGCCTACTATTAGTAGATTTAGGCCGTACACTACAATAAATAGCGACACTCCTATAGAGCTATAAATACTATTATTATACGAATATTCTGCTTCGGATAGAAGGTCCGCCTAATTAGATTATTTATAGTTATAGAACACTTAAAGGTACTATTTAAGCGTTTAGTTCTATCGTTCTATCTATCCGTCTGTCTACGGGTGGAAGGTAGTAGAGAGGAGTTACTTAGTTCTTAAATATTAAGTAAAGGTGCTCTAATAAGCCAATATAAATAGGCTGCTTCTATCCGTAACTATTAACTTTAGAAGGCCGTGTAGGCGTAGAACCTCTTTCCTAAAAATTTTAGCTAGCTCTACTACCTTTAGGTCCTTTCGCGTGGGGATGTAGTGTGCTATCTTAGAAAACTAGTTAATAATTACTAGGATACTATTATAATAATAGGCTTTAGGTTTACTCTTAGGTAGATCTATTACTATGTCTATAGCAATATCCTCTTAGATGCCCCTTAAGACTAGTAGGCTATTAAGTTGGCCGTGCGTTACGTGTTAGATAGGTTTCGCCCTAGAGCACGCTTAGCAGGTCCAGACGTAGTTCTTTACGTATTATTAGATACTAGGCTACTAGAACTCTTGTAGCACTAGCTCTAAAGTCCTAGTAAAGCTAAAATAGCCCGCAAGGGGGTTATCGTGGCATTATTAAAGGACGTGTACCCTCGCTAGAGGTGGCACGTATAGCCTATTCTCGTACCGTAATAGGTTGGCCGGTCTAATTATCCAGCGCTTTAGCCATTCCGGCTTTGCCATCTCTAGCCCTTAGAGGTACTAGAGGATTTGTTTTGCAGTTTCGTCCCCCTAGCTATTTCTCTTTAATAGCTCTACTATAGGGTAAGCGCTTACTAAATTGTTTACTATCGCCTCCTTAGTTGCTAACGTTCTAGGTCTAGCAACCCTTGTCACTACTACTAGTCTAGGGCTTTCTGCCTACTTTAGTGGCTGTAGGCTGCCTGCCACGCCTGCTTTATCTAAAGCGTTGCCTTTTAGCTATAACTTATGCTATAGGGCCTCGAGAAGTCTCTACTAGGAACTGCCTATCCTGCCTAAGCTTATTTCCTCCTCTAACTCGTAGTCGGGTCTCTGCGATGGTCTATTAGCGGGATTTATCCTTCTTAGATAGTGTTTAATTTTAAAATTAAATGTTATAAGCCATTTGGCCCACCTTGCCTACCGTCTAGTTAGGACTTTTGTAGACATAAACTCTTACAGGTTAGTATAGTTAGTTAAAAGCTCGATCTTCTCGCTAACACTCTCTAGGTAGTGTTACTAATGCTTAAAAGCTTTAACGATTACTAGTAACTTACTATTATGCGTGTTATAGTTTTATTCTGCCTAGTTTATCTTGCGCGAATAAAAAGTAACTAGGTGCTATTATAGCTTTCTATGTTTGTCTAGTTGCGATTGGCTTAAGATACCCGAGATCGCGAAACCTAAAGCGTTAGTTTCCACTCTTAAGGGTCTTCTAGGGTTAAAGTAGGCTAGCAAGGGCCCTCGCATAAAGCTCTCTTTTAGTTAGTAAAAGGAAGCCTTAGCCTGCTTTAGTAGACTTATTATAACTAATTCCTCGAGTCTCTATCGCTGTCCGCCCTTAGTAGCTCCCTCTAGCCTTTTTGTCAAGGCGTGAAGGGGTGCCGCTACTTAAGAGAATCCTTCTATAAACCTTTAATAGTAGTTAGTAAAGCTAAGGAAGATTCTAACTGCTTAGACTAAGTTTAGTTTAGGCTAATCTTTTATAGAGGCGACGCGGTCCTCCTCTATCTCTACGCTGTCTAGGGATACTATAAAGCCTAGGTATCCTACCTTACGTGTGTAGAATTCGCATTTAGACAGTTTGGCGTATAGCCGGCGTTTAACAAGGCGTTCTAGCACCGTTTAAACGTGCTAGATGTGTTCCTCTTTCGTCTTAGAGTAGATAAGGATATTATCGAGGTACATAATACAGTAGATATCGAGAAGGTCTAATAGTGTATTATTAATATGGCTTTGGAAGGTCGCAGGCGCGTTTATTAAGCTAAAAGGTATTACTATATATTTGTACTATTTATACCTTATTTAGAAGGCTGTCTTCTATTTATCTCCTGCCCTAATTCGGACGCGGTGGTAGGCGTCCCTTAGGTCTAGTTTAGTGTAGATCTAGGCATCCCCCAGTTGGTTAAGGGATTTCTATATTAAGGGAAGTAGGTATTAGTTCTTTATTATAACTGTATTTAGTCCCCTGTAGTTAACGTAGAGGCGGAGGCCTCTATCCTTTTTCTTTACAAAAAGAATTAGTGTCCTAGCGCTTAATTGCGACAGTTAAATAAAGCCCTGTTTAAGGTTCTTTTAGATATAGTCGCGCAGAACTGCTAACTCTAACTTTAATAGACTATAGAGTGGTCTAAAAGGCACTTCCTTGCCTTCCTTGATATTAATCTTTATCTCGTAGGGGCCATGGTCGGTAAGAATGCTCGTGGCTTCTTTAGAAAAGGCTTCCTCCTATCGTCCCTAGTATTCTTTAGGTAGCGTCCCGGGTAGACCTCCTAATGTGTCCTTTAGGGTGGCATACATAACAAAATAGTTATTTACTATGTCTTTAGCCGTGCCGGCGAACTCTTCTACTAATTTAGTAAAGATCTTAGTCTATTTGCGCTTCCCATGGGCGAAGCGGATAGTCTTGTTATAAAAGTTTATAATAAGGTTCTATTCTGCTAGCCAGGGCATTCCTAGGACCATGTCAAATCCACTAATATTACTAACTATAAATAGGCAACTACCGCTCTTGGTTTTACCGCGACTATCTATAATAGTATAAGGGAGCTTCGCCTGGCCTAGAACGCCTAAGTCTTATCCGTTTAGCGCCACGTAGCGTTTACTATTTATTATCGTTACCGTAACCCCTAACCGCTTTATTAAATTACTGCTAACGAAATTCGCTTTAGCTCTATAGTCTACTAGGGCTTTAATCCGTTATTAGTTGCCCTCGTGCTATACTTTACTGTCCAGCGCGATTAGTAAGCTACCACTCCTATTCCTAGGGGTCCTTATAGCTGTGACTAGTTATTATTAACCCTTATTATAGTTAACCTTGCCTATAGACTATTAGGCCTCCTAGTCTACAGCTTGTCTTTCCCCGCCTTAGCCTTATACTTTAAACAGGACGCCTTATAATAGCCTAGTTCGTGGTAGTAGAAGTATTAGTCCTTGTCCTTATCCTCTACTGCCTAAGCCTTCTTCTTACTGTCCTTGTCGCGACGGTCGCTATCGTGGCGTCTCTAGTATAGTTTTGTGTTATTTAACCTAGATCGCTTTTAATCGCGCCTTTTGTTAGCTAGCTTATTAAGGAAGTTATTATTAACATTGTGTGTACGTTATTTCCCTAACTTATAAGGTTTTAACGCTTGCTAATATATATTTACCTTTACTTTTAAGTAAAAGAGGCTCTTCTATTCGCGCAGCTACTATTTAAGGCGTTCTTAGATTTTCTTGTCTAGTGCCGTGTAGAAGTTATTAATATAGTCTTTATTATTATTATCTAAGGCCTTCTTTAGGTTGTATTCCTCCTATTAGTCCTTAAGGTAGTTAAGGAGTTCTATAGGGGTCTTCTTGCCTTATTTAGCTGCCTTAATCCTTTAGCAAGCGGCACTCTTTCGCTTTTAGGCTAATTCTAGGGAGTCTACTATAGTCTACTATAGAAGGTCCTAGGTAACTTTCCTGTGTCGCTTCCGCTTTGGGATCTTGGCGACTATTTAGTTTTAGTAGTTATATTATATATCTCCTAAGTATCTTACTGCGAACCTAACCTGCGCTTTGTTAGTTTTAAGGGCAGGTAAAAAGTTAATATAGTCCTTATAAGCCCTCTTCTATAAGTTTAGTTCCTTGCGACCCTTGCCCTTAAATTAAGGGGGTTTTAGCGGCTTCGATAGCTGTGCGTCTAGGGTAGTAGCTACTATTTAGATTTAACGTTCTTTGTCGTGACTAGTGTAGGCCTAGCCTTGTCTATCCTTCTTCCGCGGGCGTTAGATGCTTCTAGAGGCCCTAGATTAGTCTTAACTAGTATTGTCTAAGCTTAAGGACGCGTCCTCTATTAAGCTATTACTTAATAGGTTATTACTTATATCTTTAGCCTTGTCTAGGTTGCCGTGACCCTCCTCGGGCTCTAGGGAGTTATTAGAGATACTAGTAGTTATTATCTCGTTCCTAACTAGGGTCTTGCTTTTAGATTAGTAACGCTCTACTATTAGGGAGGCCTCTAGTTCTTAGATGCGTTATTAGAGCTATAGCACGCCTAGGCGTTCTTAGAGGGTAACTTCCTTTAATTATTAATTATTATTACCGCTTATAACAACAGGGGGGTCTTCTTTTAGGTCTATAAGTATTGTTAGGTCTTCTATAGGCGTTGTAACTATTAAAGACTCTTATTTAGAGAGTCCTGCGAGTGGTGACCTGCTTTAAGGGTCTCCTACTATCTTTAAGGTCTGGCGGGTAACTCTTCGTGTTAATTCCATTGTACAGGTAAATTAGATATGAGGGGGTAAGGGATCGTATTGTAAAAAGCGCCCTAATTACGGGCGACTTAGTCTATCTATAGTACTAAGGCAATTCCTTAGAGAGGGAAGAGAAGGGCTGCGGCGAGGGAAGTAGATAGGCGAAAGGCCCGGATAGCGCCGGTCTAGAGCGGACTAGGGCCGTCGAGGGCCCTCGACCTACGCCTCGTGACAAATAGGCCTTAAGGCTTCTAGATATAGTTATTAAGCTTAAAGGTGTATATAGAGGAGAGTAGCTTAAAGTAAATAATATTTAATAGCTATAGTATTTAGGTACTATAAGGGGGTAATACTATAAGTATAATCTAATTTTAATTATAGTAGTTAATAAAATACTGTGTTAAGTAACTCTTATAACTATTTATTATTAAAAGCTTATAACTTTAGTGTACCTTTATCTTAGTATAATAATTAAACACCTACTTAAGCTAGACTAATCTAATATCGTTATTTGTCTAGCTTACAAGTAAAGAAGCTATATAAATTAAGTACGTTCTTGCCTTAATAATAGCTACCTAATAACTTTCGATTATAGAGTTTTTTTAACGTAAATATAATACCTAAAAGTAGTATAATACTATCTACGCAGGCTGCTACTAATAAGCTTATTGTTAAAATCCCTAGGGGTAGCTGGTCCCTAAGGGCTAAGGTTAGTTCTTGGGCAGGAGTACTGGTAGGACAGGAGAGGGTCGTAGTAATAGCTTACGCTTGTCACTAGGGCGTTAGTATTAAAAGTATATACGGTATAATTAAATTAACAAGGTTGCTTATTTAGATCTAAATAATAGATTAATAAATAGGTTAAATATAATAATAGAAGACTATCCTCGTGTCCCTATATACATAACTCGTCCTAAGAATCCTAGGTGTCCTAAGAATCCTAAAGTCCTATATACTAAGATACTTTTGGGACGCCCGATATTTCTAGGACGCGTAACTTGGTTACATAATCTATAGCTAAGTTAGGAATCTTAGCTAGTTATATAGATAAGTGTCTATGCCCTACCTCGCGTTATATTAGGTCTTAATAGATCCTAATATTAGCCCCCTCCTCTAGACTTAATATCCTTATAAGTTAATTACCTATAAAGCCGCTTTCCTAATCCGCCTAATACTATTATTTATAAGCTAATTATCTTAAGCAAAATTACGTATTTACTATAGTTACCTATTTATGCTACGCCAAGAAGTAATTACCCTGTTAGTTATTATTATTACACTCGAGGTGCATAAATTATGTTTAGTATAGTAATTAAAAGTATAAGCTAGAGGATATTCCTTTGCTAGATTATTTAAAGATAGATACTAGGTTAGAAAGGTTAGAAAAGTTAGAGGCTAAAGAGGAGGTAAAACTTTAAGTAAAAGAAGAGCTCGCTTATATAGCGCTCTTACGTGCTTATTTAGTATAAGAGAAGATAGCGCGTTTGCGCGATTAACGTAAGAAGTTACATTAAAAGAAATAAGAGTTATTTAATTATAAGATATCTATAGTAGATAAGTTAAAAGCCCTAGAGGCTTATAAGGAACTAGCGCAGGCAATAGTGTTAGTTAACCTAAATACTACTTTAGGCGCTAAGGTAATAGACTAGTCTATTATCTAGTCTAAGCCTTCCTCTTCCGCTACGTAGTATTTATCTTTAGTATAGTTATGTCGTAAGTCTCTCTTCCTTTAAAACTTTCTCTTATTACTCTAGTGTAGTAGTAGTAGTTATAGATCTTATTTCGTGCCTTTCTTAAAAGTTACTAGTATTTCTTGCGGAGTTTAAATTTTAGTTTTTATATATTTTCTAAGTGTAAGTATCCTTTTTACTTAACTAAACTTTCTTATAAAAATTTATTATTTTAAAAGTTTTCTTATCTAACTTCTCTATATTTTAGGAGTATTTTAACTTCAAATTCGTTTTCTTTCTCCAGCTAGTAGTAGAAGGTTGTTTTAACTAGTGTCTCTAGGTCTATAGGTTTAAGTTAGTCTATATAAAATACTAGGTATATCTTTGCGTCTGGCGATAGTTCTAATTAATAGTTAACTAGTAATACTTGTTTAATAATAAAAAATAGCCTAACTTTAATATAGTCTAGTTTCTTGTGCTTTTTCTTTTAGGTTTAAAGATTTTTTATAAGTAGATATGCTTTATCCCCCTTCTTTAGCTAAGGTGCTGTTTTTCTTTTTTAGTTTATATAGGAAATGCTTTACTATTAAGCTTTTTTAAAATTCTCTTAGAGTTATGCATGTATTTTCTTTATAGTTTCTACTATATTTATTACTTTTTCTGTTTTAGTTACTATAAGAAGTGTTTAGTTAAAAAGATATAGGTATCTTCCGTGGTTTGCGTAGAATAGTGTAAATCCTGTTGCTACTAATATCTTGTTATTATATGCTAACTATGCTATAGGTAGTAGGGAAATCCAGTTATTCTTCTAGTTATTGCAGTAGATGCGTAGGTACGTTTTAATTATTTAATTTATACGTTCTGTTTATCCGTCGGTTTGCGGATAGTATGCTATTAATAGTTTCTATTTTATTTTGATAAGTGCTATAAGGGTTATCTAATAGTTTAAGGTAAAAAGTTTATCTCTATTGCTAATAATTATCTTTAGAATACCGTGGTGTTGTATAAGTTAGTCTAGGATAAGGAATGCGAGTTCCTTAGCTATAGTTATTTTTTTAATATAGTAGTAATTTCACGTATTTAGTAAATCGATAGACAATGTTTAGTATTACGTTGTAAGTAATTCTAGTTATAGGATCTCTTAATTTTAGTAGTCTTATAATAAAGTCTATAGTAATGTCTTCCTATAGTGTAACAGGTATTTATATAGCCTATATTTCTCTATACTTTAGATGTGTCGCGTATTTGTTACGCTAGCAATCTATATATTTGCGAATATAGGTGGTTACTACTTCTTTAATTCCCTTAAAGCTGTAATTCTGCTAGATAAGTTCTATAGTTTTTCTAATACTTAGGTATCTGTACACTAGGTTATTATAGTATTACTATATAATTTTAGTCTATAGTTCCTTAGGTACTTCGCGTGTGAGTACAAGGAGTTAATTAAGTTTAGCTATTAGTTCTAAAGAACTATTTGGGTTTTTCTTTAGTATTATAGAGTATATTTTAACCTTTTTTCCTTTATTATTTATTCTGCTAAGAGCGTCTGCTCTTCCGTTCTTTTTACTTAGGGTATACATAATTTTTAATTTATATTATCTTAGTGTTTCTAACTATCTTGCTTATTATTAAGTTAGTTTTTTTTATAGTTATAAAGCGTGTGAGGTTTTTATAATCTATAAAAATTATAAGTTCTAAGTAACTATATGTATAAATCCTCTAGTGTTTAATAGCTTTTACTATTGCGAGTAGTTCTTTATTATATACTTTATACTATAATTCTTCTAATATAAACTTATGTGTGTAGTATATAACTAGGTGCTATTTACTATTCTTTTCTTACTTAGCGTATGCTCTAACCGCTAAATTACTTGCGTTTATTTCGATACGTAAAGGTTTATTATCCTAAAAGTGTATAAAGACTAGTGGTGTAATACATGCTTCCTATAGTGTTTAGAATGCTTATTCGCATTCTTTTATCTAATTAAAGAGTTTATCTTTCTTTGTAAGGTTCGTGAGTGGTAGTATAATTCTAGAGTAGTCCGTAATAAACTATTTATTAAATCTAATAAATTTAAGGAAAGCTCGTACTTCCTTAAAGTTAGTAAGTAATTTTTACTTTCTTACCTCTTTAATCTTTAAAGGGCTTACTTAGATACCTTTAGTATTAATAACATGTCCTAAGAACTCTAGTTTTGTGACATAACATTTATATTTTTTTTAGTTTTAGTCGTAGGTTAGCGCTGTCTAGTACTTATAGTACTATTTATACGTGTTATATATAATCTTTCTCCTGCTTAGAGAATACTAGGATGTTATTAAGGTAGGTAACTATAAATATATTAAGGTAGTTCTATAGTATATTATTAATTATTACTTGAAATGTTGCTAGTGCATTAGTAAGTCTAAAAGGCATAACTTAGTACTTAAATAGTTTATATCTAGTTTAAAAGGCTGTCTTCTACTTATTACCTATTACTATTTATATAAGGTAGTATCCGTCTTGTAAGTTAAATTATGTAAATATCTTAGCTCGTCCTAGCCTGTCTCGAGACTCTTGTATATTTAGTAGTAGGTATTTATTTTTAATTATTATGTTGTTTAGTCTCCTATAGTTAATATATAGACGTTGTGTTCCATCCTTCTTTGTAATAAATATTAGGGGTGACGCTACTAGTAATTCTAACTTACGTATTTATTACCTATTAAGGGCTTTTTTTTAGGAATTCGCGTGTCTATTAGAGTTCCTTTTTACTTTAGCTATATAGTAGTTTAAAAGGCGGCGTTTTTCCTTCTTCGAGAATAATGTAGTAATTTTAGTGTATATACTTAGGAAGGGCGTTTGCTCCTTTCTCTTTTTAAAATAAATAACTCTATTTTTATATTTATTAGGGATATTAAGAGGTGTGCTGTTCTCTTCGTGCTTACGCTTTATAACCTAGTAGTTCCTACTAGCGTTTACTAAGTTAATTTTATATTTATTAACTTCTAGTTACAAGACTATATTATTAATAGCTCTCTTATCTACTATTATACTTTATTAATGCGTAGATTTTACTTATAATGTATAATTACAGCGTTTAAAGGATAGCTCTCTCTTCTTCTAGTTAATTATAGGGTTGTGCTTCCTTAACTAGGGCAATCTTAAAATTATATTATAATTAGCTTCCTTAATAATATTAAGGGTAATTAATTCCCAGTGTCTATAGATTATAAGGGTAGTTTCGACCTCGTATTTAATTATTGCTTTGCTAGGCATTAGCTATCTATTCGCGACATAAATAGCATAGGGTATAGCCTTCTTACGCTTATAGAGTCCTGCTCTATTAAGTGCTTTTTTTAATATATAACTTTCTTATGCTCTTAAGTCTAGCATGGCTTTTATTTATATTTCTTTAAGCTATACTAGTAGCTTAATTAATGCCTAACTATTAGTGGCATTTACTTCTTTAAAGGCGTTTTCCCGCCTAAGCCTAGGTCTAAAAAAGATATTTTCTTTATAACTAGCTTTATGGGTTTAAGGCGTTCTTTATTCTTCTTTCTTTAAGGCTACTACTAGGCCTCTTTTAGGAGAGCTTCACCGTCTTCTTCCTTTATTACTATTTTAATCTTAAGGATTGTAGTTCCTTTTAGTATATAATTAAATTTATGCTTATTCTTCTGCTCCCTGTATTCTTTATAGTTAAGGTATAAGTATATTTGCTATTTATCTAATACGTATTTTTTATTAACTAGTAGTAATATTACTTAGTTTAGTGCCTAGTTAAAATATAAAAAGTATCGCGTTTCGCGTTTATTCTAAAGGTGAACATTATAATAGGCGATAGGGCAGTTAAACCACTCTTATCTATATTATTAGTATGTTTAAGGGAAGTAGCTTTATTCCTTAGCTTAGTAATAAATAGTATATTAATCATCTCTATAGAGGGTCTATTAGATAGTCTCGTGCGTAGGGTTGCGATAGCCTAGGTTATACTCTAGTTTATAGTTTAGATTTTTATTTAGGTACTTCTTCTTAGGGTCTTCGTAAGCGTAGCAATAATCTGCTATTTCTCGTGCTGCTTTACTAACTAAGTTAGGTTAGTAAGCGTGGAAGAATGCTTTTATATAGTTTTATTATTTTATTACTATAAATCCAAAGTCTCCCTCCCTTAGTTAGTGTTTTTTTAAGAAGTCGAAAATATTTATTATCTTACTAGTAACAGGTTTACTCTAGCTAGGATAAGGTATAAGAGATTAAGGTATTAGTTCCTTCTTCTTTTTCTTTTTATCTAAACCTTTATATGTATTTTTATAAAGTTATAAGTTAGGGGTCCCTAATCGCTTTAATCCTTTGTCGTGGATATTAACTTGTTTAATAGCGTTTATTACCTACTATTCTTCGTCGGTAGTTTCTTTTTTATTAATAATTAGTACGTTTAACTATTAGGTAATCTTATTCTTAGATCTGCAGTTCCTGGCTATGTGGCCTAGTTTGTCATATATAAAGCATTTAAGTGTCTTGGTCCCCTGTTGTCGGGTTCCATCTAAGATACGTTAGTTAGGCTTTTAGAAGCCTATAGCCTTTCCTGTTCCCTTTTCTAGGTTGTTAAACTGGATATCTTTTATAGGTTAGGGCCCGCAGTAGTTACGTTACTATTATTAAGGTGCTTTTAGTAGCGCTTTATAGACTATAAGTACCTATTATTTAAAACTAGCGTTCCTTAGGTTCCTACGGAACTCTTCTTACAAGGCAAACTATTCCCTATTAATATAAATAGTCTCTTTATATAGTTCTTTTAAGGTCTTTATTTTTATACTATTATATAGGAGTTCCTCGCGTACGTTGCGTTTAAGGTCTTATTTATATATTATTTTAAGAGATTTATCTTTTTAGTTAAGTTGCACTACATACTTGCGGAACTTAATTATATATTTAGCTATAAATTAGTATTAGCAAACTATTTAGATTGCTTATCTAGCGATAGCTATCTTGTTAGCGATTCTAAATATTTATTAAAGGCATATTTTAAAGTTATTATAGTCTTTAATAATATTAATTATATTAGCGTGTTTGTTAATGTATTTCTTATTCTTATTGTTGTAATCTATGTCTAAATACTTAACTAGGTAAGGATAAATCTATTCTTTAGCACTTTCTTGCATATAGGTTACAGCGAAGATAACCTTCTTTTTATCTTCTAGGTCTTAGTTCTAGTTAAAGAAGTAAAGGTCTAGCTGTAAGAGCCAGGTGTTAAGAAAGGTATAATTACTATTATATAAGTTAGGTTTGTGTGCCTTGTTCTTGCCATCCCCTATAGGGGTAACGTGGTTGTCCGAAGCCATGGAAGAGGTAGGGGTCTTAGTAGTACTTATATTAAGGGTGTTTAAGATATTAAGATCCCTAGGGGTAGCTAGTCCCTAAGGGCTAAGGTTAGTTCTTAGGCAGGAGTACTAATAGAATAAAAAAGGGTTATAGTAATAGCTTACGCTTATTATTAGGGTGTTAGTATTAAAGGTATAAATAGCATAATTAAATTAATAAGGTTACTTATTTAGATCTAAACGATAGATTAATAAATAGGTTAAATATAATAATAGAAGACTATCCTCGTGTCCCTATATATATAACTTGTCCTAAGAATCCTAGGTGTCCTAAGAATCCCAAAGTCCCATATACTAAGATACTTTTAGGACGCCCGATATTTCTGGGACGCGTGACTTGGTCACGTGATCTATAACTAAGTTAGGAATCTTGGCTAGTTGCATGGATAAGTGTCCATGCCCCGCCTCGCGTTATATTAGGTCTTAACGGATCCTAACACTTATTTACTTATATAAACTATTTTAATAAGCCTACTTAACCTCCTTCTTTTTATATTAACGCCTACTAAAGATACGCTTTATCCTTTCTAGTAGCCTAATTATAAAGCCCTTTTTATCTATATTATATGTGTTTGCTAGCTTAATGTCGTACTTAGTAATTTTTTATTATAGTAGATTAAAGCATAGCTTATACTTAGACTTAGACTTAGCGTTATAGCAGCTAAAGTCTATAGTTAATATCTATTAAAAGGTATTTTAGTCTTAGTAACGGTGCAGGAAGCGTAGAACCTAGCTTTTAAAAACGCGTCCTTATATAGTAGTAGACGCGAAATTCTATACTATAGTCCTTATAGGTAGTAAATAACGCGTAATAAGTCTTTTTATATACTTAAGTAGGTTATATTCTTGTTAGTTATTTAGTTTGTGGTTATTATAATACTTAATATATTAAGGAACTTATACACTTCGATATACATGCGATAACGTTATACGTAATATATTATATTTTTTTATAATATTTATATAGATAAGTTTATTATTTAGTTTTAATTTATAGATCTTTATAAGCGTAGCTTATAATCCTAGTATAGTATTAAGTTATTACACGTTAAAATATTGTATAGATGTGGTGCGCCGGGCGTTTAGTGACTCCAGGCGTTCGGTGCACGGACACCGTAGCAGGGGTCCCCTGTCAATATTCGTGTTGGCTATTGTCAGATTGGAAGGGTAATCTGATAAGATAAAAAGATGATAATTGATTAAGATGAATTGAGGTATGAATTGTGTGTGCTCGTCTCTAAGAGGTCTAGGACTTTGCCTTTTATCTTTGGGTTGCCTGCCTAGATATCCCTTGCTTTATTCCTTACTTCATCCTTGCTTCATTCCTTGCGTCATTCCTTGCCCGTTAAGCGAGGGCGGAATGCAAGGGCGGAATATACGGGCGTAAGTGCGCCAGCCTCCTTGCAGATGCAAAGGACTATGTAATCAGACACACCCCCTTAGCTTAGGCCTATCCTTAAGCTAGACCTTTCGTATTTGTCCATTATTCTAACTCAAAGACCTCTATCCTCTGCTATAGATCCTGTAGGGTAACCTCTTAATTAGTGATCTTGTCTAATATATCTTTAAGTCCTAGTTTACTTAGAAACTTGCTCTATTTGTTTACAGGCAGGGCCTTTGTAAGTCTATCTACGGCCATGTCCTCTAAGCATTAATAGTCCACCTTAATTGTTTATAGTGCGACCTCTTGTCTTAGCTAATAATTATAGATATCTATATAACGGAGCTTGGTCTGCAACTTAGCAATTTCTTTAGTAATAAGTCGGATTATTTGCTAATTATTATAATTAATTATAATAAGGGAGTCGCTAAGGTTAATCTTTAGCTCCTTTAGTAATCGGGATGTGAATAGTGCCTCCTTGGCCACTTACGATAGTGCTAGTAATTCGGCTTTAGTTATTAATATAGTAACTATATCTTGCTTATTTGCTTTCCAGGCGATTAGGCCACTAAATAGCTTAATAATGTATCCTTGTGAGCTCTTGCAGTCAAGTGTATTATCGGCAAAGGATATATCGCTTGCCACTTCTAAAGTATCTACACCCCTAAGCTAAAGACCTAATAATCTAGTATTAGTAAGGTAGAGGAGAACTTGGTTAGCAGCCGCTTAGTGCTCTTTGCTTAGGTTAGACAGGAATCGTGATAATCAGGAACTTGTAAAGGCAATATCTAGCCAAGATGTAACTACAGCATAGAGAATTAATCTGACTTTACGCTAGTATTAATTAATCTTACCCTTACTAGCTAGTCCTGTCCTTAGAAGTAATTTAATTAAACCCATTAGGGTATTATAGCGAATCTCATGGTGATTAATAAGGCGCGATATTTTATTAATATATAAAGCTTGTAAAAGCCAGATCTTTCTGCTCGAGCGGTCCCTAATGATTTCAATTCCTAGAAACCACTGCAGGTCTTTGCCACCCGTGAGTGTGAATTTAGTACCTATTATTACAAGAGCAGCTTTAGCAGCCTGCTTTTATAACTTATTATAGGCAATAATAAGGTTATCTATATAGAAGAAGATAATAATGCCATCCTTAATAAGGCAGCATGGCTCGTAGGGCACTGTTTTAAAGCTAATATTATAGAGCGTTAATGTGAATTCTCTTTGCCAGAGCAGTGGAGATATGCGCAGTCCATATAGTGCTTTATATAGTTTAAGGACTATGCCTGCTCGCGAGTAGCCGCAAGGCATTCTCATGTAGATTTCTCTGTCCAGCTTTGCATGGACAAACGCGTTAGTAACGTCGTGTTAGATAAGCTCTAGGTCAAGCTAAGCTGTAATCGCTATAAGCATGCGGAATAATCGTCCTGTAAGTATTACGGCGTAGGTTTCTTACGAGGTAAGGTGCCGCTATTAATTGCCTCGCACTACTAGCCTTGCTTTACATTTCTACAATCGATGGTGTTTGTTAAATTTATAGGTATATACCCACATGTAGTTGAGGATTTAATAGCCTGCCACTTTCACTAGAGCGGTTGCAACCTCACTCCAGGACTTTATTTCCTTGTGGCTCTATAAATAGGAACGTTCTGCTTCCTTTCACATATTATAGAGAGGGTGATCTTCGAGCTTGCTTCGGCATGTAGGTGGCTCTAAAAGCACGCTTCGATGTAGCTTCTTACCTAATATAATTATTCGTCAAAGCTACGCCTTATTAAGAGTCTTGCTTTTATATTTGCCGCTGCTACTGGCTTTAGTACCTGCCATAAAGGCTGCGGCCTATAGGCTTGTTTACCACTGCCCTGTTTACACTCTTTAGGGTAGTATAGCTTAATCGCCTTCTGCCATTAATTGTGCAAGGAGTGTTACTAGTGGCGGCGTTAAGGGAGGTGTTACATATTCGTACCTAACTTTCCTGCCTTGCCTATACTTAGGAGCTCCTTTAACCTCTTCCTCTAGCGCTTTACTAATTATCTTATTTTTAAAGAAGGACTTAGTAGCATGCTCTTATAGAGGTAAGGGAGGCAACTCTACTAATCGCACCTAGGCCGCTATTTCTTCTAATATACTGTGCATAAGATTTTCTATTAGATTTTTAGTTTTGCCTAAGAACATAGTATCCTCTTCGAATATTACGTTGCGAGTACTAATTATCTTTGCTAGAGAGGGAATCCATATTCTCTAGATATTTATTAATTTGTAGCTAATAAGGTAGCTAATCTATGCTTTAGGGTTAAGCCTCTAAAGCCTGCTCTTGCCGCGTTTTGTATTATCGGTTATCGCAAAAGCTTTGCAGCCATATGCTTTTAGGTGAGCTTGATTAGGCTTCTTCGGTTGGGTAATAATGCCGTTCTAAAAAGCTACTGTCGTAAAGAACACTTTATATAGAGATCGCCATTAATTAGCGTAGTTTAGCGTTTAATTATACAAGTAGACTGCGGCTTAGGTAATCTCAGGCCATATCTACTAGAGTAGGTTAGAGTTAAGTCGCATCGCGCGCGCTTTCTCCTTAATTACACCCCCTAAGTATTTAGCTCCTCTATTTTGTGCTTAAGTATTAGGTGCTAAAGACTTAATCTTAATACCTTGCGCTAAGCACCACTTCTTAACGTCTACCTTAATAGAGAAGATCTTGTTATTAGATTTAATTACTTTTACTATAATATTATATTGTACTTCTATAAACCGCACAAAGGTGCTAAGTAATTTAATAATTAACCGTACTAGGCGATTATCCTTAAAGTAGAAGTCCTATGCAAAGCCGGAGAATTAGTTAGTAATTAGCATTTAGCTCTTCTCTCTTATTAAGCTGTCTGCTTTATAGTCGTGAAAATTGATTGCAACTCGCTCGCCGGGACCTTCTATTAGATCTCTAGCTTGCCAGCGTATTTACCGTTTTAGTTTTACTTTGCCGCAGGCATTACACTTAACTATAAGGAGACCTTTAATTCTTACCCCCTTAGATTGCTGCACGAGGTGTTTGAGGGCTTAAGGGCCTAGATAGCCTAATTATTAGTGCCAGGTCTACGCGTCTGCCTTCTGTAGTCTTTGTTTAGTATATATATTAGTCTTGTAAGTAGCGTGCGTAGTATTAGTAGGAATACTACCTGCTAGTCTTGTCTTATGTTCTAAGACCTACTGTCTATGTAGCTCTTAGAGTTCTGCCAGCACAGTATTATCTCTTCTCTTTAGAGTTATTAGGTCTACTTTTATATCCCACTAAAGGCCTTGCCTCTAGAGTAATTAGAATAATACAAGATTACAGAGTAGATTAGGGCAATAGGCTATATTATCTAGCTATATTAATTAATTGCTATTTGTACTCTATACGTTAAGATAGACGCTCTTGTATCCTTTAATCCATATTTATATATTCCCTGCCTATATAAAGTCTCCTGGCGCCGGTGGACAGTATAAGACAAAGCGATCGATATTATTAAAGATATAGCAGGTTATGCCTAAATTAAGTATGGCTAAGCGTCGTAATAGGTACGTGTTTAGGTTAGTGTAGAAGGATGCGGCGTTAAAGCTCGTTAGGATTTTAGTAATTTTGCGTCTATTTAGTCATTTATTATTAGCCTTAGTAATTCGAGGTGGAGTAGGAGTGTGTGATTGTTTAATTTTAGGTACCTATAATTTAGCCTTTTTTGTTCCTTTTAACTTTTCTTGGAAGTCGGTATCATGTTCTAGCCTAAGCTTAACTAGCTTTACTATGAGAGGGTTTAGTATAAACCAGTCTAGCTGCTTGTCTAGAAAGGCATAGAAATAGTCTTAAAGACTATAGCATAGTTTATAAGTAGGGTAGTAATTGCTACTAACTACCGTTAGCTTAAGGCTTTAAGGCGACCGCTTAGTTCTAGTACGTTAACTATTATTTTGTTGTTTATAATTCTAAGATCTTTTCTAACTTTTAGATAATGCTGCTTTATCTATAAGAGAGACGTCCCTGTCTGTGGCCTAGGTAGGTTCACCACCTTTAGCGAGAGATAACCCTGCAGTAGTAAAAGCGCCCTTTTATTTGCCCTTGGTTGGGTGCTGCAGGATTATGTGGTCTTGGAAGAGTTTTATTATATGCTTCCGTGAGATAGCTACATCCTTGCTTCTATATTGCTAGAAGGTCGTTACCCATATAGGTGCGACATAGACAACTGCCTTTATAAAGTCTTCTTTTACTAAGTTAAGCCTTTAAAGTTCTAAAACCTAATTAGTCTCTGCTTCTATGGCTGCGTGATTGTACTTAGAGAGCTATGTAGCCTATAATCTAGCTATTCTTATTAGCTTAAGTGCTTCTTAATACCTTATTCTTAATCGTCTGTATTTGTCTTAATGGTTAACCCTAATTATAATTATAAGGTTATTTATCTATTACTTAATTGTTTCTCTAGGAATGTAGTAGTTGTTCTAGAGATACGCGGAGATTATTAACTAGAGAAAGGTAACTACCTTATTAAGGTCTGCCTTTTCTTCTTAATAGGCTCGATCTATAACCTTATAGATCTTGAGCTGTCCTTTGTAGTAGTCGCTATTGTCTTTATATGCTTTCGCGCCTGCCGGCGATAGATAAGATGGTAATATCAGTGCGTTATTTAGGTTCGCATTCGTGTAGACAGCGTTTGGCTGGTAGTTACCTATTAACGGCGGTATCGGCATGGCGGGTTTCTGCTTTGGTTCATCTATCAGCGCTGGGTCGATAATGTTCCAGACCTTAAGGAATTGGCATCTTGTTTTAAGCTATTTTAGCTATGGTGTGTAATTCGTGTAGTCGGTCAGGATCACTGTAGGATCTCTAAGTGTTGATAGGGCCATTACGATTAGCTTAATAAGGTAGTATTGGTTAAGGCAGTAAGACTCTTAATTATTAGATTAGAAGGGTAATCTAATAAGATAAAAAGATAATAATTAATTAAGATAAATTAAGGTATGAATTGTGTGTGCTTGTCTCTAAGAGGTCTAGGACTTTGCCTTTTATCTTTGGGTTGCCTGCCTAGATATCCCTTGCTTTATTCCTTACTTTATCCTTGCTTCATTCCTTGCGTCATTCCTTGCCCGTTGAGCGAGGGCGGAATGCAAGGGCGGAATGTACGGGCGTAAGTGCGCCAGCCTCCTTGCAGATGCAAAGGACCATGTAATCGGACAGCTATTATCAACAACGCGTCGCGTTAAAGGTTATTTATGTCTAATTAAGATAGCCCTATTTTTTACTATTTTATACTATAGTAGTTTCGCAGTTAACTAATAAGCTAAGTAATAAGTAAGTAGCAAGGAAACGCACTTTTAAAAAGGTTATAGCTAAGATCCTAGCCCTTAGTTCTATTTAATTTAAACCCTTTAACGCAGGAAGTCCGCGTGGGCCAGAGGTTAGATTGCTAGAGTGAATGCCAGCGATTCCTACGCCGTACGAATTGTTCTGTCTCTTCTGGCCTGATTAGATCTGGAATACCATTGCTCGGAATACGAATGCATATGCTGGACTACACCAAGACTCCGCCAACACAAACCAGCGACACTAGCATCCAACCACAGCAGACGAGATCGGGGTCTTTATAGGCTTAGTTATCTACATGGGGACAATACCCGCCCCCCGGATTACGAACTATTAGAGGAATAACATTAACTAAGTAATATATCTAGTTAGGCGACATATGTCTCTTATGCAGTTTTAATAGTTAAAGCGTTATCTATATATATTAGCTACGAATATAGATGTGCAGGAGCCTGCTAAGATTAACATTAATAGCGAAGAGTCTACTATACATCCTAAACCTCCTGCGAAGAAGCAACGTCTAAATCCTTTATTACGCACTTTAAATTAGGTTAAGAAATAGTGGCATAAGGTAGAGCTATTAGCGAGGCTACTTTAGGATAGGTTTATAGCCTACTATCTACCTTCCTTAAGGGTCGTAATTAATAAGCTTATAATCTGTTGCTTTAGACAATCGCTACACACGTTTAAGATACTAAACAAGTTAATTTTACAAGGTTATAAAGTCTTTAGTTTAGATAATTATCGTTACATCTACAGCTTTATATAGGCAAGCTAATTTAATAAGATAATAGACTATATCCTATATCTAAATCTAACTAATACTAGCTTAATAGTAGCAAGCTTAACTAAAAGTCTCCCTAAACTAGACAAGGTATCCTTTTATACAGTTTACAGGGATAACTACTTTAGTTCTATTCCTCTATTTTAACAGCTTTAGAAGGAAGACTATAGAGCTATAAGAATAACTAGGCCTTACTATAATCTTCCCCCGCAGCTAAAGGAGCTAAAAGATTATATCCGAAAGATGTCCTAGAATACTATCGCTGCAATTTCTGTCCCGGATGTTCTTTGTATAGCCTGGGCCGATAACAATCTGGTGCTCATTTTATCCACGGTCCATACAGCAGAGTTGCTAACAAGCCGGCCAGCCTAGTTGGCCGGCCTGTTCGGCCTGCTTTTGAGCAAGCCGGCCAAGCCAGGCCGCGAGTCGCAGAAAACCAGGCCGGTCAAGCCAGGCCGATGGCTGCGGCCTGATAGCTTGGTTTTGGCCTGGTAGATATGTATATGAAGCCGTACAAATCAGAGTTAAGTTAAGTTAAGGTCAGATAAATTAACCGTAAAATCTTACTAAGGCTTATTAATAAGGTTTAAGCTAAACAAGTTAATTATAATTTTTTAAATATAATTAGCTTAAATATTTTACTGCTAGAACTTCCTTTGCCCTAACCTCTTTATTAAAGACCCCTATCATGCTACTAAAATAATATAAAGTCTAATTAAAAAAGCGCACCTAAGATACACAGGCTATTTAAGATAATATTTAAATCTTTAAGGAGGAGTTCCGTATTACTATTTTTAATACGCTAACTAATTTTACTACTATATCTATTACGAATACCTTCCCCTTTAACAATAGTAATATCTCCTCTAATAATAAGCGATATATAGATAATTACGATAGAATTTAGTAGGAAGTAATTAAGCAATATATTAAGACTCTTTAAACGTAGAAGAGGTAACTAAGCTAGATTTATAAGTATAAATACTATATAGCTTTATTAAAAAACCTAAAATAGATATTTTTTATCTGTAGACACTACGATCTTAAGAAGTCTACCTATAATTATATCTTTAAGGTTATATGATCTATTTTAGCTACAGCATACCATCTAGGGATAAATAGGCCTAGTTATAGATTATATAAGGATAGAAAAGTTACTGTTAAGATAGAATCTAATTAATAAACCTTACGGAGCCTTATTAAAGGGTGGGTTAAGATCTCTTAGGAGATAGCTAATAAGATTAGCTACTTTAATATATAGTCTTTTTAGATAAACGCTATTATTTAGCTTCTTTAAAATAACTATCTATTACGCGAATTTAAGACTTTTATATTTAAAGAGATAATTACTAGTACTAACCCTAAAGCTATAATAGTAATTTAGAAGAACTACTAGTTAGTTACGCGTTTTATAGTAACAAAATACGATTTACTCCTATTTATTATACGCCAATATCTCTTATGTGCGTGCTCACTAATCCACTTTACCTTGAATAGCTAGATAGCAAAAGGTGGCAAGAAAGCGTTTCTTAGCGTCTATATACACTATCTTAATAACGATAGCAATAAACACGAATATCCTATTACGTTACCACAGCTAGCCGGTGCTCACATGGGCGAGAGGCTTGGTGAGGTTGTTAATAACATAATCTAAAAGTTTAGGATTAAGTCTAGGCAGGTTAGCTATTTTATACTTAATAATATTAGCTCTAATAACGTTGCTATTAATATCCTTGTAAAATACTATTACTTTAATAGTACTTACTAAAGACTACACTACGGTCCTTACACGTTTAACCTTATTAGCTAAACTATAATCTTTAGTATTAATAGGAAAACACTTAAAGCAGATACTAAAGAGAGTGTTAAAAAAGCTAAATTAAAAGCAAGATATTTATAAAAGTAAAGAAAAGACAGGCTATTAGGCATGCTCTAAGATATTATAGCGTATATCTTAACTCTATAGTAACACGACCTCCTACGCGATTTTTAAGTTAAGGCTAATAAGTAGCTACTAGATCTAAAGTTTTAAATTAAAAAATTAAGTAACCTAGCACTACTTACCAGAATTTATATTATAACGCTTTTAAGCGTACTATTAAGCTATAATAACCCCTTAACGCGTACATGTAATACTATATTAGATAGTATTAAATAGAAATAGCTACTTAGCTTGCTTGTAACCTAAACGCTGCGCTAGTTAACGTACCTAATTAAATAAGGACTAAAGGTTTAACGGCCTAGGATTAGCAGGTTATTATTAATTATATTTAGATATTATAGCTACTTAAGGTTGCCGCAAAGAGACTCGAAGAATAAGGAAATTATAGGCGTTTTAGTACTCTTTATAAGGTTATTTTAACTTTTAAATATCTCCTTTATAAGTACGAGAGCCAGTTTAACTTCTTAAAAAGTATTAACTATAATAAGGCGAACGCTCTTAAAAATTATAAGCTTTATAGTATTTGCGCTGCTTAGAAGAAGCTTCGCAAATACTATATTAAGCTTAAAAACTTTTTAGCGTATTACACGGCTACAATCCTCTATCCCTAGTATAAATTCTATTATAATAACTCTTAGATAGATGCGCCTTACTAGCTTAACTATAATAATACGCAGTTTTAAGCTCTTTAGCATTTATATAAGGGTAAATCTAGTAACTATTTAAAGACCCCTCTACGACTAAAACGCGTAAGATACGACGCTAAGATTAATAATAATATTAATTAATATACTAGGCCCGTTAAGACGCCAGGATATGACGAGAGAGACAAGTTTATATAGTAAAAAAGAGTAAATAACCTTATAAGAAATTACTCTTACGTAATTAACCTAATTACTTATTATCTCTCTTTATCTACTAAATACCTAAATTAATCTTAAATAGCCTTTAATATACTATTAATTCTAATAGCTTCTGCTAATTGTAAGCGCCTCTTTTTAAAAGTTAAAGATATATTAAAACTAAAACAAAGGAAGCTGTCTGGCTAGCTAATAGCTACGTTAACGTACGTTAGAAGCTAGAGTAGTAAAGGCTTTATAAGTATATTAATCTACTTAATATTAGTATATTACTAATCTACTTAAATAATAAAATCTTAAATGCCTCTTCACTTAGTGGGGACGCCGTCGATAAAATACATAAGCTTTAAGAATAGCCAGAGGAAGACGGATAGTCAAAGGAGGATATAGACTAATTAGGGTTCAAGAAATCAGATTAGTAATACAAATTCTGGCTTTTCAGGCTTTTCTCAGGCCAGGCCGGCCAGACCACACTCCTTCTACTACCCAGGCCGGCTAGGCCAGGCCGTTGGTTGGCGTAAAAGCAAGCCAGCTTGTTAGCAACTCTGCTTGTGAAACTGGGCTTGCAGCTAGGGCAATTTAGGGCAGTCGTCTTCCCGAGGCTTGCAATTCCGTAAAATTATTAAGGGTCCAGCTGAAATTGCACGGGCCTGACCCATCTTGCTAAGACGCTATTGAGGCGTGCAAGGCGCTTCTATTGCCATTCCATGTGTTTAGTGACGTGGCAGGTTGACGGTATCCGATACGGGCTTCTCCAAAGAGGAAACTGAAGGAATGGGAGCATTTCGTTCGTGGACGAGGTCGAGGTAAAGGGTAGTAGGTGCTATGAACACTGCTCAATCAGGCGAAGGCAAGGGAGCCAGAGCGGCCAAAATCCGGAAAGGGGCAGAGTGCTCGCGGAGTATCGAAGGGAAGATAGGAACTCCCCTAGAGACGCCGCAGCGCCCTCATCGTCGGTCCGGAAAGGGGGGAAAACTGGAGCCATCCGGGCAGTGCAGCGGTTGCATGATGTGGCAAGGGGTGAGAAAATGCCTCATGGGTGAGCCCAAGCGACCAATGAGGAAATGGGGAGGGGTTGGGAGAGAAGAGACGATAGAGGGAGAAGGGTAGGCCGGCGAGGGCGGAAGCATCAGAGACCTCGCCAGACAGGATGGTTCCCAATTCCACCGTTATCTACGGATAGTCCCCTGAACACACCGCATACGAAGAAGCGGCGAAGGATATCCGAGGAAGACGACGAGGGGGAAGATTTGCATCACGCTGAAGCTGCCGTCCGTTTTTTCGCAGCCTGCATGTCCAATTTCGGTGGAGCTCGTTCATTACACCGACGTTTTAATCGATCCGGAGGAGGCAGTCGATCCCTGATGCTAGCGGTTAGAGCTGGAACTGCAGTGGCCGAACATAGATGCAAACGTGAGCTAGAGTGCTCAGTATCACCGGGAATCGTTGAGGCGCAGCGAATAAAAATAAAAGGTACCATCAACCTTGGTGAGGCATTTTAATAATCGGACTGGTGTCGGTGTGTGACACGGCGCGTAGCCTCGTAGCTGTCTCGTGCAGTAACCGGGTTCGGCGTTCTGGCTATGGCAGCGAAGTGGGTCCCACGAGCATCAGTCTCCGAGACCTTGTTCAGCTGAAGACTGCAAGTTGTAATGCTCTCCGTTGATCCGAGCGAAGTGTTGGCGGTGTGACGTGGTCTTCTAGAACGAAGACATAGAGATCAAGCTTTAGCAAACTCTGTGGGCGCTACTCTTGACGTCGTTGGAAAAGGACATAGGAATGACAGCCATCGAAAATTCTGTGCAGGAGTAATGAAGCAGGGAAATGTTAATGCCTGTCGCAGTTGCCGTCAGGAGAATACTACAGAATGGGAACATTGTGCGGGTACACTTGCCTTCGTGCTGCCACTTAGGAATGGTATGAAATGGTAGTAGGCATGATTTACCGTGCACAGGACAGTGTACGCAGAAAAAGGCTGGTGAGGGTTAAAAGGTTCTGGCTGAAATAAAACCGGGACGTGGAAAGCTTATTATAAATGACGCTAATTATGTAATGAACATGAATCGGTCGCGGACTTAAGAATCTCCGGCGCCAAGAATTGCTGGCTTAGAGGCGTCCATTTTCGAAGGCAAAAGCCTCCAGATATGGAGGCATCTAAGCCAACCCAACATCGTTTATGGGGAAAGCTACGAAATAGATAAATGACACTGATTTGCAATTGCTTACGAAAGTTCGGTGTTAAAGCGGCCTGAAAAGTCTAGTTGGGCTGAATCGTATCTTTGCTCGACTGTTTTCAATCGAGAAATGTAATTTTAGTCTATGTGTCATTGTGGGTGCACTTATATTATTTTGATGGCACATATGTGTGGTTCTTGGATAGAGTGGTGAAATCAGTTGGTTTTGAATGAGAATTGATGAAACAAGGTTGTTCAGTGAAAAAGAAATACATGAGCGTACGTGTGTAATAGACTATTGTAAATTCAAGCTCTTGAAATCTGCTTAACATGTTGGCAGACGAGGAGCATTATGTACTACTAGCCGTTGTTACTCAAAACTAATGTCGATCAAACCCAGGCGGCAGAAGCCGCCGAGAATATATGTCTCTTGTTCATTGCTAACGTGCTGCAAGACCGAGCGACCGCTGCTTTCTGTTCGAAAGTGACATTTTTCAGAGCTTCCCGAGCTATAGGGTACAATTGCTTCAAAAATTACTCAGGAAAGGTTCGCTTAGGCCCAGCGAGCATGCTGCTGAACTCTACCCAACCTTTCAGTGGACTATGCGGCTCATCAATGTTGGCAAGATATTGTTCCTTAGCGTAAGTATGCATGTCTTGGATTGTATCGCAAATAAGTTCATAGTCGGACTCAAATTGTTCATGGTCTACACCAGTGACAAGTGAAGCTTCGCCGAAATCAACGACAACGACTTGAGGGAGGAGGGGTATCCACTAGAGTTCATTACCGACCGCGGCACGTAGTTTACCTTATAGTTCTAGAAGCGTTTTTGCGAGCGTGTTAGAACCACGCCTAAGATATTAACGTCCTTCTACTTAGAAATACATAGTTAGACAGAAGTTGCTAATTAGGCCTTAAAAGCGTATCTACGTTGCTTTGTAAACTATAAGTAGACTAACTAGGCGGAGCTACTACCTATAGCTAAATTTAAAGCTAATAGCAGCACTTCCTCCGCTACCTAGAGTACGCTATTTAAAGCCACGAAGGGCTACTTGCCGCGTGCAGGTACTGAACCCCCAGGCGCGCTGCCTAAAGGATGGAAGGCAGCCCGCGACGCAGGAACCGCAGACAAATTAGTCGCCCGCGTCGAAGGGGCCCGACAGGCGCTACGCAACGCGATCGCCTGGGCCCAAGCTAAAATGAAAGACTACACTGACGTTCAACGCACGCCCGCGCCAGCGCTACAAGTCGGCGAGTGGGTCATGCTGGACGCCCGCAATATACGCACCAGGCGCGCGACGCGTGGCCTAGACAGCAAGAACCTAGGACCCTTCCAGGTGATTAATTAGTACTCTAAGCAACTAGGCGACGCCCGCAGCAACGGACAGGCCTTTAAGCTTGACTTTGGTAATCACCCTACGCTTAAAGACGTACGCCTGTGGTTCCACCCGTGGCTGCTGCACCCATAGGACATGAAGCCGCTCCCAGGACAGCGACAGGAACCGTAAGGATCGGTGGCCATGGAGGAGGGATTACCGCTGTACGAAGTGGAGTCTTTACGGTCTCACAAGGTGGACAAGCGCACACTCGACCTGGACACAGGCTATAAAGGCTTGCTTAAGTTCCTTGTAAAATAGGATAGCTTTAACACCCTAGACTAGTAATTATACTTTAATATTATAGGTTGCTAGGAGCACCTTACCGCTTACTATTAGTAATACTTTAAAATACTTTAGTAACTAAGCATGTGTTTTTTTAAGATATATACTCTAAAGATTGCTATTACTTAGCCAACGTACTCCACAAGCGAGTGTCCGAAAATGCCAAGACCCCAACCAAAATCTATACTCTACACGATAGTACAGAACGCGCATAAATAGTTATAATAAATTATAATAGGCCAATCTACTTAGAATCTACTTTTACTTTTTTTTATACGTACGCGAATTATACCTAGTCTTACTATAGTATTTACAGTACTATTAAGTTAATTTACTTTTATTAGCGTATACCTTTTTTTATCTTCTTTTTATTACTACGCGCTATAAAGTCCTTTAAAGTAGCTAGCTACCAGCCTTCTTTAGCTATAAGAACTTTTTCCTACTATAGTTACTTTTTTTATATAATTTTTATTACGTAATAGCCTTATTAGTAGCTTAAAGCTTAGTAATTTGTTTTTACGCTAATACTAACTTATATACTACTACTATTACGCCTTTTATTATCTTTTTAAAAGCCTTAACTATATTTATTAAGAAACTATCTAAGTACCTTTAAATCCTCTCCTTTACTAGCATTAATTATAACCTAAATTCTAGGGTGTTATTAGGGATCTATAACTACTATAGGCTACTATTAGCTACTAGTAGTAGTAGTATACGTAGGCGGACGTTAAGTTTTAATATTATTATTTTAAAGTTAAGAAAAATAAGCTAGCGCCTTAAAAGCCTTTTTAAATATTACTTTAAGTTAATATAGCTTTAAATATAATACTAAAATAAAATAAAAACTTAATTTTAGTAATATACGTAATATAGTTACGTATTAGATCCTTAGCCTAGCGCCTATACGCCTTCATTAATAGTAAGAAATACTCTATATTTAGTAGCTATAAGAGGTACGATAAATATAAAGGTATATAAAAAGTAATAATTTTATTACCTTTTGTTGAGCCCTTCGGGGTACCTAGTCCTAAAGGAGTAAAGGTTAGTTCTCGGGTAAGAGTATTAGTAATATAAGTAAGGGGTCTTAATAGCTTGTGCGCATTAATAAGGCGTTAATATTAAAAGTATATATAGCATAATTAAATTAATAAAAGAGCCTAAGTTAAATCCAAATAATAGATTAGAAAACAGGTTAAACACGATAGTAGAAGGTCGCCATCGTGTTCCTATATACATGACTCGTCCCACGGATCCCAATAATCCCAGGAGTCCCAAAGTCCCTTGTGCCAAGATACTTCTGGGACGCCCAATACTTCTGGGACGCGTGACTAATCACGTGACTCGTGGCTGAGTCAGGAATCTTGGCTGGTTCGCACCGGATAAGTGTTCCTGCCCTGCCCCGCATCATGTTGGATCTTAACGGATCTTAACGGATCTTAACACCTTTATAGTATTATTAAAATTTAAGCAAGTTATAGCTTTTATAATTATTAATAATAAGTAGCTTATAGCTACTAATAGTACTCTCTTTTATATACGCGTTAAAGTACTTTAATTACTGTAAACTAAGCTTATTTATTATTTAGCTATTTTTAAAGACTATAAAAATCTAGTCGCGAGGTAGATCCTTCTTTTAGTATTAAGTAAAAAGGTAGTGCTTGCCTTAAAACATAGTAAAGGGTAGAATTATCTAGCCTATTATATTAATGCCCTAGATAACTAAAGTCTACTTTTAATTACTTTACTATACTCTTTTTAGTCTACTTTAACGCTTAAAGCCTATAATAACTACCCATATTAGTATTATTAAATTTATAGTTATTTTTATCTAGGATACTATACTTAGCTTTAATATTCTTTATACGCTAGAACTAGTCTTATATAACCTTAAGACCCTTATAGAGGGCGTTTTTATAGTTATACTTTTAATTAAACTTAACTTAGAGCTCTAACTTGCGCTCTATAATATTTATAGCTTAGTTTTAACTAATAGGCATATAGCGATACTTAGCTAATAAAGAATTAATTATATTTTTTATAATAATAAGTTAGGACAGAAATCCTCGCGTGTTTAAGTTATATATATACTAAATAATTACCTACTCCTCTATTTAAAGGGGATTTATAAAGTTAAGCTTAAAATTAAATTAAAAAGTTCCTTTAATATATCTTTACTTTATTATTTTTTTAAAGTATTATAGATTACTATAGCGCGTAAAATTAAAAGTATTACGTTTTATTTAATAGCGTAAAGTATAAGCTATAATTAAGCTTTTTTTAATTTTTATAATTAATTAGGTAATTAAGATATTACGTTTTAGTAGAGTCTTAGCGTTTTCGGATACTCGCTTGTGTCGAACACTCGCTTGTAGAGTACGTTAATTATAAATAATATGATGGCTAGCACGACTAACGCGGCAAAATAAAGAAAAGAGGCTAAATAATAAAGTACTAAGATAGTATAGCTTAGTACAAGTTAGCTCTCTAAAGGTTTAGTAGTAGTAATAAAATAGCGCTCCCTTACCTTACAGACATAGTGCTAATAATACATGGATTTTACGCTTTAGGGACGAAGCGTTTTAGAAGGGGGATAGTATTATAGATTTATATTATACGCGTCTTAAGGTGCGCGCCTCTGTGCACGGACCACCTGTTTGCGCTAGTGGCGGCTCTACTACTAGCGCCTTGGCACCGCTATAGAACCCCGCCTACACATATTCTAGATACGGTATACGTAGATTCTCGTTAATTAAGATAAGCTAGCGCATATATAAGCTAATCACATAGGTAAGCTAATTACCCCACCAAAACGCGACACTTGCACAAAACACGCGATTTCTTAATATAACGCCTATTAATATAGATGCCCGTAAGCTAGCTATATAATTAGTTATTAATAATTTTATTATAGGCCTTTATACTAGCTAGCGCGTAGCTATAAAGGCGTATAGTATTTCTTAATTTACTTTATTAACGCGTATTAATAGCGCACAAACTTAACGCGTTAGCTATAAATACTGTTACGAACCAGAACAGGATGATGGGGGGATGGACGCTTATGAGGACAGGCGACCGAGGAACGGGTTAATAAGTGCGCCAAGGAGCTAACCTTAAGGTCACGTGACTACTTAGTTAATTAGTGGTACTAAGCAACAAAGCAAGGCACGTGACTGCTTAGTTAATTAGTAGTACTAAGCAACTAAGCATGCGGATATATATATAGGATAGTTTCCTTTATTATGCTCCTTATAGTCAACTTATATATCTTTTGTGCGAGTATGTTCTCCTATACAGACTAATAGTTATCTTACTTTGTTATAAGATTAGATTGTCCAGCCTCGCGCTAAGTGTCGCATCAACTTGTACCACTGAATAATCCGTGAAGCACCACGATACCTTACCGCCCTAACCCGGATCGGAACAAGGTGTGAGAGCCTCATAACATATAGCCCTTTTAGAGGCCTACTACGCCTACGCATTAGTAATAGCCTTAGTAGTAGCCTTAGAGCTTCTTCTCTACTCCTTAAGGCCCTAGAGATTTATATCTGGCTTAGCGCGAGGTGCAGAGCTGTAAGAACCTAGGTTATAAAATAAGACTTCTCTTATAAAAAGCAGGTAAGGCGCTAGTAGCTATAAATACTTAAGCTATAAGGCTTAAATTAGAGAAAAGACGCCTTAAGTAATAACTAAAAACTACTAGCTTTTAGCGTCCTTAAAAGCGCGTTTAAGTAGACCTAAAGTAATACTTTATAAAAGTAAAGACTATTAGGGAGGCGATGCGCGTAGCTAAGGCCTTAGTAGCTTAGTAAGATAGATATACTATAAAAAAAAGCTATAGAAATAGTAGTAGTAATAGCTATAGTAGTAGCTACTCTACAGTCTATGTATACTACATGGCAATTGTAATAGGCGTTGTTAAGAAATCGCGTGCTTTGTGCAGGTGTCGCGTTTTGGTGGGATAATTAGCTTACCTATGTGATCAGCTTATATATGCGCTAGCTTATACACGCTCAGCCTCCACGACAAAAAATAACAATAGTGGCTAATTAGCCCTTTAGCGTGCCTTTTTTAGCACGAAAATCTGCTATATTAAGTAAGAAAGTTAGTATTAGAGTTAATAACCTAACGCGTTAGAGAGCGTAGAGAGCATATAAAGGCGCTTAGACCACCTCGCTTAGGGGTTATAGCGCGTCACGTGACGGACGAACTTCTTGAGCTTACCCTTTGTATGTCCGAGCGCTCGTGGGCTAAAATGGGGTCCGAAAAGCCGGTTTTGGACACCTACTTTGAGGAGACAGAACTCCGATTGGTAGGCTCATGGCCCATGCTTTCATCCCTCCTTCTCCCAAAAACTCAACGATGTGCTTTTCAATTGGTAACCTTACTTTCCAGGTATAGTGTTTGGCGAAATCGGTTTTCACCCCAGATACACTCTTTTCCAAACACAGCCACGCCGTGTAATCGGGATCCCTAGCACGCTTCTTCCAAACCCAGTTAGGCATGCTATTAGCGCTGCGGGCCTAGGCCGGTAACATACAACCTTAATCATCACATAAAACACGTAGCGGTTGTTGCTGCAAGTCGAAAGTCAGGAAAAACACTGATTGTATTGAGTAGTGGAGATTCTGCTATTTGTACATGTATGTCGACTGAACAGCATGTGATAGTCCGAAGACTGCGTCACCTTCGTATCTCCTCACGAAAGACCGTTACAAAACAGATCTAGCGAATTAGCGAGCATTCACGTGGCTGTGCGATGACTTCTCAGCAAATATACTCAACATGCGGCCTCAGCTGAAGGAACGACGAGCGAAGCAACATCTGCAGCCCCGTGTCTGTCACCATTTTGCCTTACAACAGAGACACTTACAAAGAATACTGGCCCGTAGCAACGATACAGAGAGACGGACTGCGCGTAGCTTGGGTCTCTGACGTGATAATTCAGCGTCACCAGTACCGCAACACCGATGCCAAGCGCTCCGTTGCCCCACCTCCAATATATTAGTGACACCGCAGAAAAGGCTATGGCTGCCTTGGTGCTTGACGCCTGAGGCGCCAATATGACCTCTGGATACTTTTGGTACGCACCTCCGTACATGCAACTCCTCCCACCTATTCAGCTCGTCAAGTTCATGAAGCTCGTCCCGCTCTTCCAGCCCGCCCAAACCATCTAGCCCGCTCAGCTTGGCCAGCTTGGCCAGCTTATCCTGCTCATGCAGTTCTACAACTTGCTCAGCTCGTTTAATTCACACAGCACATGCAACTCGTCCTATCTGTTTAGCTCGTCTGGCTCGTCTGGCTCGTCTAGCCCCTCCAAACCATTCAACGCGCCCAAACCATCGAGCCCGTCCAAACCATCCAAACCGTTCAAACCATCCAGCCTGTTCGGCTTGGCCAGCTTGGCTAGCTTATCCTGCTCGTGTGGTTCTGCAACTTGTGCAGCTCGTCCAATTCACACAGCACATGCAACTCGTCCCACCTGTTCAGCTCGTCTAGTTCA
>ML976735.1:258951-329143 GCA_010015655.1 Bimuria novae-zelandiae CBS 107.79
AGCTTATCCTGCTTGTGTAGTTCTGCAACTCGTGCAGCTCGTCCAATTCACACAGCACATGCAACTCGTCCCGCCATCCAGCTTGTGCGATAATTGTGGAGAACATTTTAATTTTTAATCTATATAAATCCGCCTTCCATCCTAGGATATCTAAATATTACACTTGATAACTACCATCCGAATTGTCTTACACTCTTGTCAATCACTGAACATTCAAACCACCAATCCACATCTTCTATCACCATGCGCTTCCAGGCTACCTTCGCTCTTCTTGCCAGCTCGCTGGCTCTGGCCGCACCCAACGCTGTTGCCCGCAACACCATGGCTCGCGACGTCGCCACCTCAGCCAACGACATGACTGCCGTCATCCAGTTCGCGGCTCAAGCTGATTGTGATTTCTTCCAGTGCGCCGACGTGATTGCATCTGCTGGTTGCATTGCTATCGGAATT
The DNA here is from genome assembly GCA_010015655.1 of Bimuria novae-zelandiae CBS 107.79. NCBI lineage: Eukaryota > Fungi > Ascomycota > Dothideomycetes > Pleosporales > Didymosphaeriaceae > Bimuria > Bimuria novae-zelandiae. The sequence goes on from ML976735.1 coordinate 259,402, forward strand.
GCTACCGGACAGGTCGAAGCAGTGCTTGCCTGCGTCGCCAGCGGAGCTACCGGGGTAAGTGGTGCTCGTATACACCTTTTCAAGACCTGCAAGACTGACGTGTATGTGCACAGATCTGCCCCTGCGCTGGCTGCATTGACGCCTTGAATGCATTCTTGACGTCGCACGATGTCTGCACTTAGGTGTCATCAAAAGCTTCGACGGGGAAGAGGGAAGGGGTTGTTCAGTCTATTGTCGTTTCGGTCCGATACTGTACGAAGAGTTTTTCACCCGGCTCGGACATTCACTTCAGGGGGGTCTCATTTTGATCTAGATATAAAAGAAAATATTTACCGGTACTTTGGCTTGTCTACACATTGCTAAACTTTTCCCCCCCGTGTTAGTCACACAGTGACAATCTCCGCGCCCATGAGCATATCTCCGCTGCCTCCTGAAGATATGGAAGTGACCAAGAAAGCATATATTTACAAATTGAAATGTATAAATATCGCTAATTCCAGTGACTGGTTTCCTCATTTCAAACCAGTGTGATCGTCGGTTTCTCCGCATGTTCAACAAGCTCCTCCAATGAAGTTGCGCATCCAGGCATTGGTTTGTACGGATTGGTAAGGAAATGCGTCCTCACCATGCCACTAGCACGCTGGAATTGCATTCTGCCGTTCTCAATGTGCTTCACAAGCAAGGCCCATTCAATGCGTTTCTTTTCGATGAACCAAGATGCCAAAAAGAGACAATACACGAAGGTACCTGGTTCAACACCACCTTAAATCGCTCTGTTAGAGTCCCAAATCGTGTTAGGCCAGGCACCATCGAGAGGTCCTTCAGCCTGGGGAGAAGATAGACGGAGATTTCCACTAAAAATCACTTCTTCGTCTTCGAGTCCGGGACAGATACCCTACAGTATTGGCGCCCATATGGTGAGTGACGTGGCTGTGCGAGTGACGCATTGGTGGGCGTCGGCGTCAGCTGCAAAGCCTTTAGGTTTCGCATGATATGTGACTTGTCCCGTGTTGCGCTGAACTGATACCGGACTCTGGTCGCCATAGTTGCCCAAGACCAGGATGGGATGTTAGGCAGCACAAGTTTCATCGATTCATGATTTTCGCCATTGGCCTCCCACATCAAGTCGAGTAGCATAGTGTCTTCCCATAGCCCGGATATCACTTTAGAACGAGGATTGTCTCCGAAAAGCTGCATAGCTACGCCTCGAAGTCCTGGCAAACGATCACTAGGGTATGTGATTCCGAGTTGAGAATAGGCATACGCGATGCTGCGCCACATGGTTGGTCGTGATTCAGTGCTACGTGGGTCTAAGCAGGCCGCATACTGGATCTTAGGATACGGTGTGTTGTCAGCAGGCTGGGTTTCTTCGTGGCGGCATTCGCAAGTGGAGCACTCGCAGTATTCCCACAAAAGCTCTGCTGGACCGAAGTGAAGGATTCTTGGAGAAAGGAGCCGTTCCTGCAAAACCCACGCCCGACTGAGCAAGGGAAAAAATCTTTGTACGTATCTCTGATACCGCACGAAACTGGTTATGGGGTTTCCCGAAGTTGGGAAATAAAAATGTGGTATATGTCGTTGGCAGAGAACTGAGAGCATATTTCCGTCTCTCCCGATGGCGTTCAATGCTCTAGGCGCATGATTGTTCGTAGCATTATACAAGCCTTCATTGCAACCCCTTGCCTTAGTTGCAGCGAGTGTAAGATATGCGTTCTCATATATGCTGGCCATTTGATCCGATTGTTGGTCCCAGTCCTGAAGGTCATCTTGAATAATGCAAAGACTGTCAATCCACAAGTAGCGATAGCCAAGCAGGCGTACTATCGCAACTGAGTGCTGAAACGTTTTCGTTAGGTTTTGCCATTTGATACGTGAGAAGTGCGTCAGGTAATTTCCCTTCGTCGTTCTAAGCGGCCTCTGGGTCGCCCCAACAATGACTGAGATAAAGATACGGTTCCTTCAACCGGCCAGGTTCAATCAACTTCAATGAACCTGCTTCATCGAGCGAGAGTACGTCGATAACTCTTCTTGGCATCCATAGTCGTTATCGATGCGCTTCGTTCCGCATTGCACGTGTGTAGATGAACAGGTTGACAACCAGTTTCTCACTTGAGCGAGACCGTATGACGCGCGTGTGTTTCCTGACACTAGGTGACTTTCTTCGAAGGCGAACCAGGACCCGCCTTGACCTGCGTCACGATAATGAACATACTTCCGTGCTTATGAATGCGGCGCTCTCACCAGCGAGTGTAAAGAGTTCCACACCACTGCCGTTCGTCCACTGTAGATCAGAAAAGTTGACTCGGAGACGTCGCCACGGAGAACTACAGTTGATCACAATCCCCGATTCATCATCTCGCTGGCTTAGTTGACCTGGTTGGATCTCTTCCAAAGCTTGCAGTATAATGCGGCAGTAAGGGCATCCATCGCTTGCACCGTGGCGGATGCCACCCAAGTTAAGGCTACCCCATCTCGAAAATACCAATCATCATAATTGTGACATGCGGAGGTAGAGGTAGAGCTTTTTATGAAGGGAAAGTCCACGGTACTCTCGTCGACAGTCATCGTTGCTGGTGTAGCAAGTAAGCTCCCGAGTCTTCCTCGTGACACAGCACCCTGCGCTCGTGTAACTCGAACGTTTCGCATATGCAGCTGAAGCAGTTATGACAGACATCGTCATCCTTCGCGCAGCTAACCTTACTAGGATTTGGTAGTTGCGATGCGGACTATAAGATCTTACAGCCTTTGACTTAAGCGCACTTATGAGCGTGCTCCAGGCAGTTACTCCACCAGCTCTTCGAAACCCGTCTTGTACCCTGTGGAGTGAGCATAACAGGTTCTTGAGAAGTACAAAGCAAAAGCTTTCGTCAGATATAGATGTACTACACCTTGCGGTCCGCATCCGTGGGGAATTGAATGAAGCAGCCAGCTTGCAACGCGACATTCGGGATTCACCACATCCAACCAAGAACTCGCAGCATTTCACCAGAGCCGCGTGCCATCAAAGCACCTACTGTGCCTCGCACCAGTCCCAAACCCGGCTTCAGAAAACTCGTCTATAGCCTCCTGAACTGTGTTATATACAAGTATCAACTCAAGGGAACCATGTATAGAGTCGTGCTTCGGCCGTATTCTAGTCCCAAAGAAGAAACGCCTACAAATGCAAACTATGCCACACGCCACCCTCCAACCTTTCTAAACAAACATCCATACAAAAAAAGACAGAACGTACTCCGCGCGGTACAGGAATCAACTATGACGACCAAGTAGCTTCCCTAGCTTGGACTTCTTCTTTAGCCTGCATGCGACTTTTAGCTTCATCTTTAACGGAAAGCGAGCAGACTCACCCATCATCTCCTTCCTCCTCCGCAGTCTTCACACTGCCGCTCCCATCCCTGCCCCTACTTGGCAGACGTTCCCTTTCCCTCTCTCTGGTTTTGTGACCTCCAAACGGCGTCAACTGCGTCACATGTCTCGAAAGACTGCCAATAACACCTGCAGGACCTGGCTCCGTCTGATCTACCCGAGATAGCTCGTCCGCGAATGTTCTCCCATCTGCGACCCCGATGCCCAAGCCCTGGTTATCGTGCCAACTGCCGCCGAGGATGCTGCCGTTCTCAGTTACAGGCCGTGTGTTGCTACGAGACGACTGCATGCTGGTTGACTCGGAGTGTTCGGAGAGCGCGGAGAAGGTTGACGGCGCCCGAGCGGAGGCGAAGGACCGGCGCCCAGAAGGTTCGCCGCTAGCATTAGAGTCGGACCCTGCGGGGGAGTGGTCGCGGTTGGAGGCTGAATCTGTGCCGGACAGATCGGGCGAGGTGCTCATTATTGAGCTGCTGTTTGCGATTTGGCGAAGGCGAGATTGGGTATGTTTCGAGGGACGGTGATGGCTGAACTTGTTACCCACAATGGCGCCGGCGTGTGAGATGAGAGCGCGGATGACATCACGCTTGAGCTGCAGGACGAGATCTAGGTTCGAAACCGTCTTGTTGCGGTATTCCAGTGTCGGAAGCTTGAACACCAGGTCATGAATGTCTTCAAAGTTACGGTTGCCCTTGCCTTTGTAGCTGAGGCAGAGGACCAAGCTGGGTATACGCGCGTATGCCAAAGTCATGTAGTTTGAGGCGCGGTTCATCATCTGTGTGAGATCATCGTTACGTGCCTTCTTGTTCGCGGCTGCTTTCTTGTCGCCGGTTCCGGTTCTGTGCAAAGCAAAGCGCTTGGTAGTGCGGTCAGACTCAGCGGTTGACATAGAAAGTGTGGAATTTGAGCGCGAGGGAGCAGTGCTGGGTCGCGACACATTCATGGATGAGCTTCCAGGGGTGCCCATGGCAGAGCTAGGATGCAGTGTTCGTCGCATCTCACTAGCAGTCCGTGACTGAGTTTCGCGGAATAATCGAAGGTGATGTACGCTCGGTCGATTATTGGAAGAACGCTGTTCGGTCTTGGATTTATGACTGGGTAGATGCAAAGTCGGAGCAAGACGTGATTTCAAGCCCTCGACGTCCTCGCTGTTCGTGGGTATCTCCATCCTGGGCCTACCGGTGGGCATAAAACCACTGGTATCGTCGTCGTCGTCTTCGTCTTCATCCAATGCCATGTGCTTAACAAGGAGAGGCGAGAAATTCCCATTGCTGCCATCTCCAGATTTGTCTTTGATGCCAGGGAAGATGTATTCGAAAAGCTTTTTTCCAATCTGCCATTCCAAGGCAACTTTCAACGGGAACAGGTTGATCTCGAAGTGATCTACTACTGGTATGCCGGCAATTGCTTCAAGCATGACCCAGTGCAACTTAAGCATCTTGGTATCTTGCCCGTCAGCCGAATTCGGGCGGCTGGCTTCCAAGTACGGCGAGATCATCTTGGGATAGATGGCGTTCGGCATGAGATTGAGGCCAACAATATGCTCAATTTCAACGAAATTCAGGTTTGACCCATCGTTGTTATCAGTACGATCGAAGAGGGCGTTCTTGATTTGGAACTCGGCAAGCGACTCCTGACCTTCTTGCAACAGGTGCCAAACGATTTCTGATGCCGTGATATACCATCTGAGCGACCCTGTCATTTCCTTGGCCTGTGCGCGATCATCGTATCTTCGCTGTGCGGTCGTGATAGCCTTCATTACAAAGAAGAGCTCATCTTCAAATATGGCCAGATCCTTTTCAACCTCAATTCGATCATTCCAACCCTTCTTGTCCAGGAACTTTTCGTTAATTTGGAAGACACTCTTGATCTCTTCGAGTTGACGAATTCGCTCTTGAAGTCCAATGACTAGGTCCGGCGCGCCACTAAGGTTGCTGAAGTCGGATGCAAGCATGATCTTTTCGAGCCTTTCGTTGCGTGTCTTTTCTAGGGGCTCATTGTAGAGCAGGAGGTCAATGACGATGATATACATGGCGTAATACTGTCGCGAGTTGCATAGCGCGCGAACGTGGGGAAAGTCAACCCATACGTGGTCAATCCGGCTTTCCATACTCTTTCGTCTGGAAGCGGAGTCGCCACCCGAAACATCGTCGTTGTACTTTAGACGTAGCGCATTGTACTTGTCGAGTCGCATGCTAGCAGACGTGCGTTGCACCACACGTTGGAAACCGTAAGGATGCGTCTGGAAGTCGAACATGACCTCAAAAGGTACCCAAGGTGGCCATGTGGAACCAGCTGGTGCTCCATAAGTGCTTCCAGAATACATGTGAAGGTCTTCGGATCCGAAGATCTTCGAATTCGTCACGAATATCTGCAAGCTATCCATGGAAGCTGTGAACCGTCTTTGGACCAGCCCAGAGACATCATCCATCACCCGGTCCTTGTCCATGATCTGGATGACCTTCAGTTGCATTCCCTTAGCCGTAACGAGCACTGCAGCCTTGGTGTTCTTCTCGCTCTGAAGCTGGATCTGCGGAGCAATCAAGCGAACAATGTATGCGTTTTGCGCAACGTAGTCGAGCGAGACATCTTCTTCAGCGTTGTTTGGCGCAGACGACTTGGTCTGTTCTTGTTCGGCGCGATCGGCTTCAATGAGCTTCTTGCCATCATCCAATAACTGTTGGATTTGGCCCTCAATGGTTTGTTCCTCGTCCTCTTGAGGCTCCATGGGTCTATGCTCGGGTCCAGGCGCAGATGACTTTCGGAATTTCTCTTGCTCCTCCACTATATCCAGGATAAACTTCACCGCTCGACGCGACATGTAGTATACAAAGCCACGCCGCTGGCTCACTTGGTGAATATAGCGTAGAATGATGTTCCGGAGAGAATTGTTCCACTTGAGGTGTACGTTATGAATGATGAAGCGATTGTTAAAGTCGCTGATGTAATCGGCGTGCTGTGCAGATTCTGAACCTTTAGCGCCGCCCTCGGTATTGCCGTATTCTTCACGGGCTTCATAGTACTCGTCGTCCCCTGCATCTTCTTCATTTGGTACATCGAGGCGGTCGCCCGACTTCAGTCTTTCGATTAGGCTTTCATGCATCGAGACTAGGAAGTCCATTTTTCGCTTGAGGAAAGCAGCGTGATTCTGTAACAAGGCTAAGTGGTGACGCGAATCCTCCTGGTTCTCAGGCTCACGCAGTATCTTTAGCTCCTGGTCTCCAATGGCGCGTTCGTTGTGCGCTGTTTGTTCTTTTACGCGTTGAATTCTTTTCTCGATCAAATAGCATTGCACATGCCTAGGGTCGTTGCGAACAGACATCACACAGTGGTGTGTAGGCTCTTTTCCGAAGGGACTCGTCCGGTGTGGATCCCCGGATATGTTGTCCGCATGGTCGGTCTGTCGGAAGTACGTAAAACGTGGAGCATACGCTAGTGGTAAGATCTGAGTCTCCGGATTGTGGTCTGAAGGGAGAACCCAGCCCAGCTCCACGAAATCATCCATGTCAACCCAGCCCCAGTCATTGTCCGGGATTGTGAACTTGGACAGGTCTGCCCTGGCATTTTCCTGGTTGTAGTCCGCAATCGTCTCGTCATTGGCGTTTTCCAGATCGTCTTCGCCCGTGCCGGCTATCCTGGCGGATACGGCACGAACATCGGTTCTGATAAGATCTAGCTGGACTTGATTGATTCGCATGCCCGTCGTTTGGTTTTGCTTGCTATCTTCTTGGTACTTGGGTGCTTGCAGAACGGTCCTGAACTCTTCTCGCCGCTGATGCAGATCAAGCATGAAACTGTCCAGACGGGCTTTCAAACCAGTCGCGGCAACGTCGCCCTTGCCGTAATCTTCCGCATCTTTATGCTTGTATATGTGGCTCATGTATAAGGGCGAAAGAAGAAGATTGTACTTGATGGTAGCCAGGTGTCGCCCAAACTTCTTGCTCGATTTTTCAATGCCTGGCCATAGCGAACCTTGTCTTATGGGCAGAGCCATGGCGCCTGAGAACATAGACCACCAATTATAAAAATGGGTGAAGAAGCGGGGTGTCAGGTGGACGCTGTTGTAGGTTTTGGAGGGTTCCAGATTCCCAACAGACCATTCCCGGTCATACGGGGCCGCGATAGCAATGGACATGTGGATGTGCTGGCTTCGGAATCCGCGGAATGCATCATATTCCTATCAAAGTTAGAATAGGATCTGCTCATAACCCGCATGATTTGCTTACTTTGCCATCTTTTCCATGGGCATATTTCGGATGCTTCAACACGACGTCATAGTGGGGGATGAAATTGAATGATCTTCCACCATCATCGATGTTTCGCTCGAAGACAAGGCCAGCGACCCAGCGGACATTGCCGTTCAGCTTCATGATAGTCTTCTTGAAGATCGCTTGCTGCTTGTAGCTCGACATGCTTGAAGCTCCGTCGAGGTGAACCGCAGACTGTTCTAACTCCGCTTCTTGGCGCGCATAATGGCCAAGGTCCGGTATGGCAAGCACGTAGCTACCGCTGTTGACGACCATGAAGTTCCTGGGGTCCTTATCTTCGGCGAGGCTGAGTTGAACATCGTTCTGCCAACACATAACAAAGCCTGCACCGTGACCAGTCACCATGTATGGATCGCGGGAGCCTGGAAAACGTCAGTACAGAGGATGGATAGGGTTCGGCTATATACCTTTGAGAATGAGATGAACGTCGCCGTCACCTTTCCACGCGACATTGATACGTGAATGGAAAGTGAGCCTAATCTTGTCCCAAAAACCCACCCTTTCAGAAGGATCGACCGCGGGTTTGGTAAAGTTTTCGATGACTTGCATCATGTCTTGTATGGCGGGTTGGTACGACGTTCCCCACGTGATACGTGTCGGTTGGGAGGAGTTGATGTCGATTTTCATGTCTGAATAAGTCTTCACTGCCGCTACCGTACGACGGACGTCAACCTCGAGACCGCCCGTCTTCTCGCCCGATGCAGTATGCTCTTCTGGAACGACAACTACTCTGCAGACACGTGTGGACTCCATATCTCTGAATTCTTCCGCAATTACGAAATCCGTCTTCAGAGAAACGCTAGGCAAGCGAGCGGATTGCGAAGGTCGTAACGCTGGAAAGTGTAGGAGCGGGAGCGGATAGTCGCGAAGTTGAATCTTGGCTTCGCCCATACTCAACTTGACGTGCATCGGGATCAACAACGAATACTGCATATCAACCGGCATCCCTTTCCCAACTTCATGCAAGAACTTGGGGTACTCTGATAGAGCAAATGAAGGTTTATCAATGAAAAGATCGAGGTCACTGATGATTACGCTTCCAAGCGCAGGGCGATGTGGAATAGCCATAATGGTCTCCTTCGAATATGCATCATCCGCTACTTCATCGAGACCCCAGAATAGGGAGCGAATATCGTTCATGGAGCGCGTTTGGCAAGTCAACGCGTGGTCGATACGCTTCCTCCAGGTCTGAGCGTTGAGGCGACTGAGCTTGTCGCGGGCTTCCTCGATACTCGTACGTGCTTTGCTGCTTAGTCCAGTATAGCCGTCTTTGTCGTAACGCATTGGGTGATCTGAACCACGCCTAGGCGTAGAGTCCGGAGAACCAGGGTCACTAACGTCCGCACTCTTACTGCGAAACTTGGTCTCCTTCTTCCGCACCTTGCTTCGTCCGCGATGCGTATGAGCAGATCTAGCGCGTTGGCGAGAGTTTCCCCGTCGTTCTTCTTCCTGGTGAAGTTTCTTCACCTTCAAATCGAAAGCTTGCTCCCTCGCGAGCCTCTGCTTCTGCTCCATGAGCCCGTAGCGATAGATGACTCCCAGTTTCCATTCGAATGAGCCATCTTCAATTTCGAAGAGAACGGCGCGACTTCGAACGGAGATTTTAGGCACATGTTTCGGTCCTTCCGGCTCCTTCTGTAAGATGTACTTGTTAGAACCAGACTTGAAACGGAAGTGGAGCTGTTGAATGGTTTTAGCAACGTTGATAACATTGTCGAAGATCTTGTGCACGACCAGCTGGTGAGGCACAGCGATGCGAATCGCGTCTGCAACGATGTCGAAGGACTTGTCTTCCGTAACCGTGTTTCCATATCTTCGTTTTGATTTTCGATAGTCCATTCGCAATGATCTGACACTGACAACGCGACTCCACACACGTTTGACATGTGGATTCTCTGCATATAGTCTCACGAGTCGCGAACGTAGGAACGGATTCGTCCATCGATGTCGGCCGGCCTCGAGGCCATAGACATGCACCATGAGGGGTGGATCTGCTGGCATGTCGGCCTTTATCTGCATGAAATTCGCTTTGATATCCAAGGTGAGAATCTCGCGCTTGCGACCTGTTTCGGGATCCAGATCGTCGCCATCCACCGAGGGAATTGCCAGATGGCGGGAAGCCCTTGGCGATACAGGAGCTTGATCCTCATGTCCAGTGAATGCCATGTTGAAGGAGTGCCTCAAAACCGTGGTGGCAACGCCCACAGCAAAATGCCTGTAGAGTGAGTAGTGGAAAAACAAGCTCTGGCAGAATGAATGAATATGGAAAACGGGACCCTGCTTGTCTGTGGAAGTACTCCAAGCAACCTCCATACGTGGGACTGCCAGGAAAGGGTCTGCCTCCCATTGCTCGTCGGTCTCCAGAACGAAGCCTTCGAAGCCATGCCAATGAACAGCGAGTCGTCTTCCATCGGTTGGATCACCTGTTGGTCTACGGGGAGACCTAGGCGAGGAAGGAGTGGTAGGTCGTAGCAGGTATTCATCGCGGTTGATCGTTCGGCTTGCAGCTCGCCGGCGAATCGGACGGACATCGCTATCATCGCTTTTGCTCTGGCGGTACTCGGCAGTCCACGACTCTAGATGCAGTCCAATACCTCTAGCGTGCTTTGAAACTTCAGGGTCGACGCCTGCAACTTCAATGTTGAAGTCGGAGCCTTGTAGCTGCACATGGGATAACCAGGAAGGCAGTCGTCGCAAGAAATTCAAACCCTTCGTCCTGGGATCTCCTCGCCTCCGCCGGACGTCTTTTTGTGCCTGGGCTACGATCTGGCGCAAACCTTCGCTGAGCTCTGAACGCACGATGAAGACAGAAAATGTCTGTAAGTTTCCCTGTACGGCCACGACAACATGAGGTGATGCGCTGAGCTGCATTTTGAGCTCAACATGATCAGTCAACAGCAGATTGTGTTTCTCGCTAGAAGCAGTCTGGTAGTAGAGGCGTTGAGAATTGATGCGGAAAGTTGAGCTGATGCCGTAATGTAGCTCAGCGTCCTCTGCGTGCGAAGATTCCATGTCAAGCGAGACGGATGACGATGCCGAGATGAGTAGGTCAAAGTCATCGCTGTTCTTCTTCTCCGGCTCTGTAGTGGGAAGCGTGACGCGGATGACGGGTTCGTGTATGGATAGCTTGATGCTTGCTTTGGGTAGTAATCTGCGAATCAAGCTGCGCTTCCGATCTCGTTGCTTCGGTGGTTTGCGCCTCGTTTCGTAATCGCGCGACATGGCAAGTAATATTGGTAGATGCTTGGGGTCCAGGTCTACGGAGGGAGAGGTGATGACCAGGTTAGCGAAAAGGATATTCGTGTTGCGTTCAGCCACATTTTTGTCTTTGGAGAACTGAATGGTTTTGGAAGGGAGCGTCGTGTTAAGCGTCATAGTGGCCATAGGAATGTAAAGAAGTCGTTCAGGGTGGCCGCGGCCATCGTCCAAGCCAACGGAGATGGAGATGGCAGCAAGCAGAGCTTGGTGAGCAATGTCATTGGGCGAGAAGTACATGAGATGAGCGGGACTTCGTGGATCCAAGCGGAGCAAGTCAATGCTGACCTCCTTCATCGACATGTTCAAGTACACGGGAGCATCGGAATCAGAGCCAGATTGAATGCGCCTAGTCAAGCCAAAAAGGCTTATGGCAAATTGGAATTCTTGGATACCGCGCAGGATGGAACTAGCGAATTCTCGGGAGTCGGCTACGGTGCGGACGATGTCCTCCTCGGGACTTGCCGGTTCGCCGAGCTCCCTGAAGGCGTCTCCCAGCGATGTGTTGGACCGTGCGTGTCTGATGGGCGCAGCGGAACGGCACTTCTTGGCGCGCTCTACACAAAGCTTGACTTCGTCGTATGGGATGCTGAGCCGACCCAGCTTCAGAGCGATTGAAGCATCGCGCAGGCCATCCAGCTCCTTGTACAGCATTCCGTGGACATTGAGCGTGCACTGGTCGAGCACCTCGACCGACTCCCTACCTTCAGGAGTGAACAGGACGCTGCGAACGGTCAAGAGCCACTCGGCGGGCCGGTGCTCGTCGTTCTTCTTCGGCTTGTGGTGGTTGAAGAGGCGGCTGCGGTCGACCGTCTTGCGGCGCGTGTCCACGGCCATAGTGAACATGCCGACCTGCAGCGAGCCGACGTCGGCCACGACCAGGGTGCTGGTGGTTGCTACCAGATCCACCATCTTGATCCATTTGATCTGGCGGTGCAGACGCTTGATGCGCTCCTTGATGCTGGTCAACTGTTCCCAGGTCCGGCTCCGCTGGCTGTCTTCGTCGCCCGTATTTTCGGCCTCCTCCCCATCGACAGCAATTTCCGGCGGCTTCTGTCCGCTCCTGCTCTTGTCTGCAGAACCGTTGGCCCACTTGGCCCACGCGCTCTTTTTCCGCGGCTTGTCGCCCAGTGCCTTCAGATCCACGGTAACCGTCAGTTCGCTGACGACGATGCTGAGCCAGGTCGGCTGGGCGAAGGTCGGGCGATGGAGGGTGAAGCCGAGGCCCCGTACTTCGATGCGCAGGCCATCCTTGGGCGTGAAGGCAATTCGACGCAGGCCGGAGACGCCCAGGCGCTGGATGGACACGCCCGTGACGACGCGGATGAAGGCGAAGAGCACAAAGGACAGCAGGTACACCAGCAGCAGCAGCCCCGCGGCGAGTTGGAGCGTCGGAAGCACCATTACGCCTCCGCCACTCACACGTGCGCCCGCCGGGGTTATGGTGTAGCAATAGCGCGCGAGCACGCGTCGTGCATCCGGGTGTCGGGTCGCGAACGTCTGAACATACTCGAGGGTGCCGTTATTGCGAGAGTTGCTGCATGCGGGCGGGTGCGGGTGGCATGGGCATGGGAAGCGCGGCGTGAGAAGGATGCAGCGGCGCGTCGAAGCTCCGGAAGCCTAACTATTTTTTAGCTTCGCTCCCGACGACGTCAGTGATGATAGTCGGCGTGTGTGTCGCAATCCCTTGAGCGAGTGGGCGCAGGCGGCGGTGAACGTCTAAGGATTATGTCTCTTTGGGCACTGTGGGAGGCATGCACGTCAGCATGCGCATGTACTCGCCCCACACGCCAACCGGAGGTTGGCCCTGCGCAGCCCAACGTAACTTCGCAGCCCAACGTAACTTTGTATAGAGAATCGAAATTGATCCAGTCTTTTGACAGCGTAGACTTCAATTATATGGGCTAATATACAGTGGAGTTGGTGTAGCAAGTAGGGCAGGATCTACAGTCATCTCTCTAAGAGATAGGACCCATCGGGGCTGATTTTGTAGGCTCTGCAAGTGGGCGTCCTTATACGTTTTTACAGCCTTTTAAGTAACCTTTTAAGCCTTAAGCTCTACATATTAATTAATTACTTATCGCGCTACTTTAACGGTTACTACACTACCTTTTTATACTAGCCTTTTATCTTTAATCTGCCTTTTTTAGCGTTGTTGAGCTGCTGCGGTAATATCTATAAGGTCGCGCTATCGTGCCCGACGGGCTCGTGCACCGCGCGGGCTCGTGCACCAACACCAACATGCTCACCACCACAAAGATGAGGTTATTGTGAGCGCTACAAAAGCGATTATCGCGAGATTTTTTGTTATAATTACTCCGTAGAGGCGTATAAACAAGTTATACTATCTAAGTTTTCGCGAGAGAGTGATTGCGCGACCGCGAGAGCTGACTTTAGGTAGAGGTGCTAGTGCAGCTTCTGGGGACGACGGATGAGCTGCAGCACCGCCCTTGGCTCGTTTTAGCTTGCGCTTTGTTAGAGGTGCTTTTGAAGCTTTGCGCTTGCCTCTTTGGGTAATTGTAGAGGCCTGCCTAGTGTTTTGAGCAGCTTTTCTGGCATCCCGGGCAGCCACCTGTTCGGCCTTCATCTGATCTCGCACCTCCTTGGCTCTCTCTCTCGCCACACGACGCTCCTCCTTCTCTTGCTCCTTGAGGAGCTTGGCAGCAGCTTAAAGCTCCTTTCTATTTAACTTTGCTAGTCTCTCCTGCTCCTCTTAGTGTTGCTTTTCTGCCTCACGCTCACGTGCTCGCTCGAACTTAGAGGGCGACTAGAAAGTAGCACCACCGTAGTACTCCTCCTTGCGCTACAAATTAAGAAGCTTACTAGCGTTCTTACGCTGCTTCTTAGTAGTAAGAGCATCCCTTAGGCCGCTGTTCTCATGGTGTAGTAGCTTGTTTTAAACCTAAAGTTAGTGTAACGTTTGGGAGAGCTTCTGCGAGGTCTCTGCCAAGGTATCCTTCACTGCAGCACGTATGAGACGCTCCATCTGCCTCCAGTCCTCAGGCAAAAGGGCTGAGAGCCGTGCCTCACTCTTATTGTTGTCCTGTTTGCGGAAACGCTTAAGTACAACGTCAGCCTTCATAGGGGCTATACTAGTGGCTTTAAACGCCTTAAGGACGAGTTTTGTTATAAACGTAGATTTCTAAGCACCCTAGAACAGCAGGAAGAAGTCTCTCTTTTAGATAGCTAATAACTTTTACGTTTTAAAAAGGTAATTAGTAAGCTTAGCGGAGTAGTTGCTGCTAAGAGGTTTAAAACAAACTATATTAAGAGGCTATAGTATATAGGTTAAGTAAGAGGGAAATATAGCTAGCAGTATTTTATAAGCCTTATAGTATTTAATAAAGTCTATTAAGAGGTGGCTACTATAGCTATTAAGTATAAGGAGGCGCTAAGCTTGGCTAAGGCGTGCTTTTTACTTTGTTTCGCGGTCGAAAACCTGCTCTAACTAGGCTAATCTAATATTATTATTTGTCTATCCTATTAGTAAGGAGCTTACAAACACACTATGCTTTCCTGCTTTAATTTAAGCTACCTATAAGGCTTAAAGTGTGCAGTTAGCTAACGAGTATATAAGGGCTAGTGATAAAACACTCCTATCTACTCTAATAGTTGCTATAACTATTACCTACTTTTAAGAGCTATCTTAAAGCGCTGTTTAGACCTTCTTTTTCTCCTATTAAAGCTAACTAAACACCTGTTTTAAGCGTCCTGTAATACTAATCATAAAGCCCTTTTTATCTATATTGTAGGTATTACAAGGCTCTACCTTATACTAAACGATCTTATAATGCAGGAGGTTAAAGTATAACTTGTACTTATATTATAAGTTAGCCTAGTGGCGTACAACGTCTATGCCAGCGCTCTATTTAGAGATAAGATAGTTATAGTTGCGGTTAATAAAACGCGAAACCTAGCCCTCTCCGACATGCTTTTTTAATATATTAGACGCGAAATTTTGTATTATAGCTCTCGTAGGAGGTAGCCCACGAGCCATAAGCCCTCTAATATACTCTACAAGTCCCTCCTCTTGTTATAGGCTGAGTAGTTATTTCGCGGCGTACCTGGCTGCCCGAGGGCCTGTCTAGTGGTTCCACCTTCGGCTAAGTGTTAAATACGATACACTATATTTTTTCGTAATACCTTAGATGCTGAAATTATCGCCAGCTTTACGCGATTCCAAATCTGCAATTACCTTGTTAATTAGTGCCATGGTGGTGTAGTTATCGCGTGTTAAAAAAGTCGAGATAGACGCGTTGTTTGGTGGGGTGGTGCACGAGCCCGCGCGGTGCACGAGCCCGTCAGGCACGGTAGGCTAGCGCGAGACTATTGATTAGCAATTGCGAGCTTTCTAGGAATTTTGTAAGCCTCCTGCTTGATATATTGCTTCTCTCTAGGGCGCGCGACATTTTTTGATGCTGCCGCTAATATGCTGTAGGTGTATTGGCGATAGGGCTTGAATTAACAGCGGATAGAACTAATGGGGATGGCGTCTAGATAGGTGCTGGCAGCTTCATGTAAACAAGCTCTAGATTAAATAGAAAGATTCTAACTTTTTCTTAGGCGCTTAGGATTATGCTGCGCTTAAATGTATCTATCCTGATCCCATGGATCGCATGTAGAAATTCGACTTTATTAAAGTCTATGTAGCCAGTTCGGGTGGCCATCTCTATAGCCTTTTTGTAATTCTGCTTTAATAGCTGAAAACAGACGACGTCTAGAGGCTGCAGATAATGTAATAAATATAGTAATAATAAGAAGGGGAGTATCTTATAATTATCGCAGAACTATATAAACTTGATAGTAAGGTAGCTACTAAATCTATTAAATATAAGTAATTATTATACGCCTTTCTAGCGCGCGCGCGTTTGTATTTTAAAGAACTTTAGCTACTCTATTAAGATAGAGTTATTAGCGTATCCTAATATTAATATAGTAATTATATAGCTATTAGGCAGCGCTATATTTATATACTAGTAATAAAGGTAATTAATAGCCTATATAACGAGTATAGGTTTAAGCACTTCTCTATTGCTAGAGATTAATTTAATACTCGTGATATAATTACGCGACGTCTCTAACGTAGAGATATAAGGATAATTAAATTCTATAGTAATAATTTATTAATTACTACTAACGCCTATGCGGAAGCCGGTTTCGTCTATATTATAGGTGTCTAATAGGGTGACGCCGTAGGTGTATATCACCTTTTTAAGCTTAATAAAATAATAGCTATTGTCACGAGTCGTAGGTCGAGGGCCCTCGACGGCCCTAGTCCGCTCTAGACCGGCGCTATCCGGGCCTTTCGCCTATCTACTTCCCTCGCCGCAGCCCTTCCCTTCCCTCTCTAAGGGATCGCCTTAGTACTATGGATAGAGTGAGTCGCCCGTAGTTAGGGCGCTTTTTACAATACGATCCTTTACCCCCTTATATCTAATTCACCTGTACGATAGAATCGACACGAAGAGTTACCCGCTAGACCTTAAAAATAGTAAGAAACCCTTAAAGCAGGTTACCACTTGCAGGACCCTTTAAATAAGAGCCTCTAATAGTTACAACGCCTATAGAAGACCTAATAACACCTATAGACCTAGAGAAAGACCCCCCTGCTGTTATAGGTAGTAATAATAACTAATAATTAAAAGAAGTTACCCTTTAAGAACGCCTAGGCGTGCTATAGCTCTAATAACGTATCTAAGAACTAGAGGCCTCCCTAATAGCAGAGCGTTACTAATCTAAAGGCAAGACCCTAGTTAGGAACGAGATAATAACTACTAGTATCTCTAACAACTCCCCGGAGCCTAAGGAGGGTCACGGCAACCTAGACAAGGCTAAAGATATAAGCAATAACCTATTAAGTAATAGCTTAATAAAGGACGCGTCCTTAAGCTTAGATAATACTAGTTAAGACTAATCTAGGGCCTTTAGAAGCATCTAACGCCCGCGAAAGAAGGATAAATAAGGCCAGGCCCACACTAGTCGCGATAAAGAATATTAAATCTAAATAGTGGCTACTGCCCTAGACATATAGCTACTAAAGCTACTAGAACCCCCTTAATTTAAGGGCAGGGGTCGCAAGGAACTAAACTTATAAAAGAGGGCCTATAAGGACTATATTAACTTCTTACTTACTTTTAAAACTAATAAAGCGCAGGTTAGGTTTGTAGTAAGATACTTAGGAGATATATAACGTAACTACTAAAACTAAATAGTCGCTAAGATCCTAGAGCGGAAGCGACACAGGAAAGTTACCTAGGACCTTCTATAGTAGACTATAGTAGACTCCCTAAAATTAGCCTAGGAGCGAAAGAGTACCGCTCGCTAAAGGATTAAGATAGTTAAATAAGGCAAGAAGACCCCTATAGAACTCCTTAACTACCTTAAGAACTAATAGGAGGAATGCGACCTAGAGAAGGCCTTAAATAATAATAATAAAGACTATATTAATAACTTCTACACGGCACTAGATAAGAAAATCTAAAAACGCCTTAAATAGTAGCTACGCGAATAGAAGAGCCTCTTTTGCTTAAAAGTAAAAGTAAATATATATTAGTAAGCGTTAAAATTTTATAAGTTAGGAAAATAACGTACATATAATGTTAATAACGACTTCCTTAATAAGCTAGCCGACAAAAGGCGCGATTAAAAGCGATCTAGGTTAAATAACACAAGACTATACTAGAGACGCCACGACAGCGACCGTCGCGACAAGGATAGTAAGAAGAAGGCTTAGGTAGTAGAGGATAGGGACAAGGACTAATACTTCTACTGCCACGAACTAGGCCATTATAAGGCGTCCTGTTTAAAGTACAAGGCTAAGGCGGGGAAAGACAAGCTGTAGACTAAGAGGCCTAATAGTCTACAGGCAAGGTTAACTATAATAAGGGTTAATAATAACTAGTTATAGCTATAAGGACCCCTAGGGATAAGAGCGATAGCTTACTAATCGCACTAGATAGTAAAGTACAGCACGAGGGTAACTAATAATAGATTAAAGCCCTAGTAGACTACGGAGCTAAAGCGAATTTCGTTAGTAGCAATCTAATAAAGCGGTTAGGGGTTATAGTGATAATAATAAAAGGCAAACGCTACGTGGCGCTAAACGGACAAGACTTGGGCGTTCTGGGCCAGGCAAAGCTCCCCTACACTATTATAAATAGTTACGGTAAAACTAAGAGCGATAGTTGCCTATTTATAGTTAATAATATTAGTAGATTCGACATGGTCCTAAGAATGTCTTGGCTAGCAGAATGGAACCCTATTGTAAACTTTTATAACAAGACTATCCGCTTCGCCCATGGGAAGCGCAAATAGACTAAGATCTTTACTAAATTAGTAGAAGAGTTCGCTGGCACGGCTAAAGACATAGTAAATAATTATTTTGTTATGTATGCCACCCTAAAGGACACATTAGGAGGTCTACCCGGGACGCTACCTAAAGAATACTAGGGACGATAGGAGGAAGCCTTTTCTAAAGAAGCCACGAGCATTCTTACCGACCATGGCCCCTACGAGATAAAGATTAATATCAAGGAAGGCAAGGAAGTGCCTTTTAGACCACTCTATAGTCTATTAGAGTTAGAGTTAGCAGTTCTGCGCGACTATATCTAAAAGAACCTTAAATAGGGCTTTATTTAACTGTCGCAATTAAGCGCTAGGGCACTAATCCTTTTTGTAAAAAAAAAAAGGATAGAGGCCTCCGCCTCTACGTTAACTACAAGGGACTAAATATAGTTATAATAAAGAACTAATACCTACTTCCCTTAATATAGGAATCCCTTAACTAACTAGGGGATGCCTAGATCTACACTAAACTAGACCTAAGGGACACCTACCACCGCGTCTAAATTAGGGTAGGAGATAAATAGAAGACGGCCTTCTAAACAAGATATAAATAGTACGAATACATAGTAATACCTTTTAGCTTAATAAACGCGCCTGCGACCTTCTAAAGCTATATTAACGACACACTATTAGACCTTCTCGACATCTACTATATTATGTACCTCGATAATATCCTTATCTACTCTAAGACAAAGGAGGAACACATCCAGCACGTTCAGACGGTGCTAGAACGCCTTGTTAAACGCTGGCTATACGCCAAACTGTCTAAATGCGAATTCTACACACGCAAGATAGAATACCTAGGCTTTATAGTATCCCTAGACAGCGTAGAGATAGAGGAGGACCGCGTCGCCTCTATAAAAGATTAGCCTAAACTAAACTTAGTCTAAGTAGTTAAGATCTTCCTTAGCTTTGCTAACTACTATTAAAGGTTTATAAAAGAATTCTTTTAAGTGGCGGCACCCCTTCACGCCCTAATAAGAAGGCTAGAGGGAGCCACTAAGGGTAGATAGCGATAGAGACTTAAGGAATTAGTTATAATAAGCCTACTAAAGCAGGCTAAGATCTCCTTTTACTAGCTAAAAGAGAGCTTTATGCGAGGGCCTTTACTAGCCTACTTTAACCCTAGAAGACCCTTAAGAGTAGAAACTAACGCTTTAGGTTTCGCGATCTTAGGTATCTTAAGCCAATCGCAACTAGACAAACATAAGAAGCTATAATAGTACCTAGTTACTTTTTATTCGCGTAAGATAAACTAGGCAGAACGAAACTACGACACGCATAATAGCAAGTTACTAGTAATTATTAAAGCTTTTAAGCATTAGCAACACTACCTAGAGGGTGTTAGTAAGAAGGTTAAGCTTTTAACTAATTATGCTAACCTGCAAGGGTTCATGTCTACAAAAGTCTTAATTAGACAATAGGTAAGGTGGGCTAAATAGCTCGCGACGTTTAATTTTAAAATTAAATACTATTTAAGAAGAATAAATCCCGCTAATAGACCGTCGCGGAGACCTAACTATAAGTTAGAGGAGGAAATAAGCTTAGGCGGGATAGGCAGTTCCTAGCAAAGACTCCTTAAGGCCCTATAGCATAAGTTATAGCTAAAAGGCGACGCTTTAGACAAAGCAGGCGTGGCAGGCAGCCCACAGCCACCAAAGTAGGCAGGAAGCCCTAGACTAGTAGCAGCGATAAGGGTCGCTAGACCTAGAATATTAGCGACTAAGGAGGCGGTGGTAAACGATTTAGTAAGCGCTTACCCCATAGTAGAGCTATTAAAGAGAAATAGCTAGGGGAACAAAACTACAGAACAAATCCTCTAGTACCTCTAAGGGCCAGAGATGGCAAAGCCAGAATGGCTAAAGCGCTGGATGATTAGACCAGCCAACCTATTATAGTACGAGAATAGGCTATACGTGCTACCTCTAGTAAGAGTATACGTCCTTTAATAATACTATAATAACCCCCTCGCGGGCTATTTTAGCTTCGCTAGGACCTTAGAGCTAGTGCTATAGGAGTTCTAGTAGCCTAGTGTTTAATAATACGTAAAAAACTACGTCTAGACCTACTAAGCGTGCTCTAGGGCGAAACCTGTCTAACACGCGACGTATGGCTAACTTAATAGCCTACTAGTCCTAAGGGGTATCTGGGAGGACATCGCTATAGATATAGTAATAGATCTACCTAAGAGTAAACCTAGAGCCCATCGTTATGATAGTATCCTAGTAGTTATTAACTAGTTTTCTAAAATAGCACACTATATCCCCACGCGAAAGGACCTAAAGGTAGTAAAGCTAGTTAAGGTCTTTAGGAGAGAGGTTCTACGCCTATATAGCCCTCTAAAGTTAATAGTTACGGACAGAGATAGCCTATTTATATTAGCTTATTAGAGCACCTTTACTTAATATTTAAGAACTAAGCGACTCCTCTTTACTGCCTTCCACCCGCAGACAGACGGACAGATAGAACAATAGAACTAAACGCTTAAATAGTATCTTTAAGTATTCTATAACTACGAACAATCTAATTAGGCGGACCTTCTATTTAAAGTAGAATATTTATATAATAATAGCATCCACAGCTCTATAGGAGTGTTGCTATTTATTATAGTGTACAGCCTAAATCTACTAATAGTAGACCTGCCCCGAGAAGTACAGCTGCGCGGGTTAGTACCTACAGTAAGGGCCAGAGCGGTAGTTCTAGCCCAGACTAGGGCCTAGATAACCTAAGCGATCCTCAGGGCACAGGCGTACTAGGCGACGTGGTACAACAGGAAGTATAAAGCCTAAACCTTTATAGTAGGGGACATGGTATACCTTGACGCCCGCAACATATAGTTAACTAGGCCTAAAAAGAAACTTAACTATAAGTTCTAGGGTCCCTATAGGGTAAAACGGCGAATTAGTTAATAGGTATATAAGCTAGAGCTGCTAAAGGACTTTAATATTTACTTAGTGTTCTATATGTCTCTCCTAAACTAGGTAGCCCTAAAAGGACTACTATAACGGGAGCAAAGCCCGCCTAAGGTTATTATACTATAAGCAGGGGAGGATATATACCTAATTAAAGGAATTAGATCTAGGGTACTCTAGGACGGAGAATGGCTATATGAAGTTAAGTGGAAAGGATACAATAGCGATAAGAACTAGTGGTTATCTGTAGAGGAGATCTCTAAAGGGGCGATAAAGCAGTTCTTAAAGGGCTTGAACAAGGAGACTAAAGGTCGCCCTAGATAGAAGCCTAAGAGGCGGGGTTGCCCCCCTAGAGAAGGAGGAAGACAGCACTCGATAGTAATTAGTAATAAATTACCCTAGAGAGTACACTTTATAGGCTGCGAAATACTAGAATGAACAAGATAGAGGATTCTTAAATAGACTAAAGACTAGAACAAGCTATTTAGGCCTATTCACGCCTCTCGGGGCCTAGCAGAGGCTCACAAGCCTATTTAGACTATACCTAACGCGATTATAGCCAACCGAAACCTAACTAAAACTACCTAAGGGTATAGAACGTGAATAAAATCCAGATACTATTAATAGGGGCAGGAATCCCTAGATTATACTAGATAACCCTCTTAATTAGTTAGGCGCTTAGACTTGTAGGCTTGCTAGAAAGTCTTTTAACTACCCTTACTTTTAATCTTCTTTTTTACTTCCTCCGCGAGGAAGTCTAGCGTGGCTAGGATACTAGCCTTAAACGCCAACTACCCTAAATTAGTATTAATAACCCGGGATTAGGGTTAAGGACCCTTACTAACTTAGGAGTAACTTTCTTACGCCTAGGGGTAAGAGCACTAGCAGTAACTAGGGAGGTTAGACTACCCCCCTTTATAGTAGAAGCTTTCCTCTTTCGCTTCTTCTTAATAGAGAGGCCCACCACTGGAATAATCTCCTTAGGAGGCCAGGTGTTATAACCCGAGTAGTAGGGGGTTAACAGGTTTCCGCAGAATTTGAATCTGGTGGCCCTATGTAACTTAGTCTAGATAACCCTTAACTACACTAGATAACACTTATATAATAATATTACTCTATTCTGTCTTTAGTACCTGCGCGGTGGCCTTTACTAATACCTTATCTAATCTAAAGAGGTTAATCTCGTTGCATGTGTACACATTAATTTAGCTTAAGCGCGGCATAAGGGTAATTAGGGCACTTAACACGTTCTCTAAGTTATCTTTGGGTATCTGCTACTAATTAGCCTTAAAACCCCTATATAACCCTTAAAGCGCCGACTTACCTGCTAATAATCTTTACTACTACTATAACAGGCATTGTAGCGGCAGATTAAATTGTAGTCCTCTAAATCTATTAGGCTAAGATTAATATATACTGTCTTAGACTAGACACGACGCATCTCCTTAACCTAAAACTAGCAGAGTTTTATCTTCTTATAATTAGACTACTTAAGGCTATCTAGGATAATAGGAAGGCAGGTATAGTATAGGTTAATAGTACTAATCGCGCTTACACGCGCCTTATTAACTAGGGTCTTAAGGACGGCGTTTGCGGTACTTATAGTGCTAAATAGCGTAGGTATATCTAGACAAAGTCCAAAGGTTGCTAAAGAAGGTAGTAGAGAAGTAATAAGTACAGGGACGACTTGGCAGGCCTGCACTAGGTTAGTCTACCTTTACAACCCCTAAATTTGGAGCGGCTAGGTACTAAAATGGGGGGCATCTAGGGTCAGGCACCCTAGACTGCTATAGATTAGCTAGGTCGTACTTACGGGTTAGGAAGCCTCCGGGATAAGGTAAGCCGCCAAGTAAAGAGTAAGAATAAGGGTTTTAGGCCTTAGTATAAGCCTAAGATTTAGCTTACATTATTAGCTTACGTAATACGCGAGGCCTAGTTAGGCTAGTTATTACGTACTTATTCTCGCGATCAAGACCCTTAAAGAAAAGAGCCTTTGATACGAGTCGTAGGTCGAGGGCCCTCGACGGCCCTAGTCCGCTCTAAACTGGCGCTATCCGGGCCTTCTGCCTATCTACTTCCCTCGCCGCAGCCCTTCTCTTCCCTCTCTAAGGGATCGCCTTAGTACTGTGGATAGACTGAGTCGCCCGTAGTCAGGGCGCTTTTTACACTATTACTATTAATAAAAGATAACTTTATTAGCTTATTTTAGCCTGCCTAAGTAAATATATTTATAAAAAAGCTTGTATAAAACGCTTTTACTACCACAGGGATAAACCTAATAAACCCAACGTTATACTTAATACATTCCGCCACACATCACCTACCGACTTAGGCTTAGTTACCTCTAGTTCTACAGCTTATTCTGCAGAGGATTGGCTGAAAGCTTGCACTACACTACACGCAGAGGTAAAGGATCCTCGCAGTATAGGTGCGCGGAAGCTTGGCCAAACTATCCACCACCTATTAACCCAGGTAGAGCTCCTTCACAGCGAACTAGATAGCTTACAGCAGAAGCTATACCTAAAATAAAAGCGCTAAAAGTAACCTAGTAGGTAATTAAACTTATAATAGTACTAAGAGTATTATAATAGAGTAATATTATAGTTTTCTTAAGCTATCTAGGAGGCGCGCGTCCGCATAGCGGTTACTAAGTAAGAGAAGGAGGAGGAAGAGCTAAAAAGGGTAAAAATAAAGAAGTTAGTAGCTACTAATAAGCTATATAAGCAGAAGATTAAAGAAGAGAAGCATTAAAAGTAGGTAAGAGAAAAGGAAGAGCATATAAAGGTTAAGATAAAAGAACGCTATCGGTGATTCTGGAAATACCTGCTCGACCCACTTAAGGCGTATTTCTCATCAGACTGCGCGTATTTTCTGTTCTGGTCTCCTTTTTTTCGCTTTTCTCTCCACCACACAAGGAACTTTGGATAATAATATACTAAAAGTAGATAAAGGGCTTCTATAGAGTTATAAGTACCCCCCTTAAATTTTTTAGAAGATTTAAGTTTTTTGCGTTCAAGAAAATACAAGAAAAGGAAGGATTGACGATGACTGGCTGGCTCTGTGGGTCGAGCAGGTATTTCCGAAACGATAATAAGCGATAGACGCACGAAAAGCTGCTAGAACTATTACTAAATAAGCTTATAACTTTATAAAAGCTATATAATAGTCCTAAAGAGGTAACTATACGACCTCTAAAGCCTCTACAGTTAAACAAAAGCCTACGCATTCTAGTATAGGTGCCCGTAGTCGCCCAAAGTCTGCGACGCCTCCTCCACCAGCTCGCACTCACACAACCCGCAGTGGCCGCACCGCCACTCTATATAGATAATGTGTATAGAAGAACTTTATTGCATAGCTCTATAGAACGCTCCACCAAAAAATCCTACGATAATAACTATTGTACGTGGCTCTACAACTTCATTTTTGTGGTGGGCTTGAAAGCCCGGAGCGGGCGTTCGGTGACTCCGGGCGTTCGGTGCACGGACACAGTACCGTAGCTTGGCAGGTCGTGCGCACTGTCAGGTCATGCACACCCCAACAAAATCGCTCCCTCTATTAAACGCGTCACAACTCCACCAATATAGACCTAATCCAGGCTATAATTAATAATATTAAATTACTAAGACTAAGAGAATAATTCTTATATAATTAAATAGCTAAAAAGTATAGTATTATGCGCTTAATATTAATGCGTAGGTATAAACGCGTTACGTAGGCGTATATAGTTAGTTATAAAAAAATTTAAAATTTTAGCTAATAATAAAAATAGGAGCTTTTATAATATATTAAATATTTTACTAAACGTGGTCTTCCTCTTATATAGCAAATAATATAAAGCTTTACCTCTATAATAGAAAAAAAAATATTAGTATATTATAGGTTAATTAGTTTATTAAGCGTAACGCTAAATCCTTAATATTATAATAAATAATTAGTATTAATAGTAATTACTATAACGCTAATTCCCTAGGCAAATATAAGCTCTACTTTTAGCTTCTATAGCAAAAGATTAGGCAGTATTAGATCAAGACTTAGTATATATATAATATAGACGAAAAAGGCTACCTGCTCGGCATTACCTCCCGCTTAAAGAGGATCTTTAATAGGCATCTGTACAAGATCAAGGCAGTAAGGCAAGCTATTTAGGATAGTAGCCGTAAATAAATATTAATTATCGCTTATATATGCGCCAACGAATCTGCTCTAGATCTAGCTCTAATCTATTAGGCCACCTCTATAGATATATAATTAAGTTAGATAGAGGACCTTAATCCTTAATACTATTAAGTTTTTATTATAATACTAGAATCTAATTAGATAAATAATTAGATAGGCCTTATATAGCTTTAATAAGTATTTAATCGCCTTATAGAGTTAAAAGCTAGATAATTATATTAACTATTAACCCTTAATAGCTATAGATCTTACGTTACTATAGATTTTATTAACTTTTATAATTATAATAAGATCCTGTTAGCTATCTATTTACTATATTTAACTTATACGCTATAGCCTCTTAATGTTTATATATTTAAGCCTCTATTAACTACGTATTTAAACAAGCTATTATCCTTCTTATAAAATAGCCTAGGAATAGCCTCTATTGCTAAAAAAAAATACTTTTTTAGCCTATTCTAGATGGCCTAGGTTAGTACTATAAGGTAGCTATTAATACTTTAGGCCTTTAAGGCTAGAGACTGTTCTTAAGTAGTTTAATAATAATTACTTAACTAAATAAGAATTATAAAAAAGCTCTACCTTAGTACTTAGCGTATTAGATTATAAAAAAATTAATAGGCTCCTAAAGGCTTATATTAATATAAGAGCTAGTAATATAGCTAAAAAGCTAAGTTAAACTATATACTTAATTTTTATATAAGCTTAGCTCGTAGAGCATAAAAATTAAAGTCTATAAAAGACTTTAGCTATCTATAAAAGACACTTAAAGTAAGGCAGGCCTCTACCTTTTAATTAGCCTTATAAGGATTAAGGAGGAGCTATTTTTATATTACCCTATAGCGTATAGCAGGCACGTAATTATTAATATAAAAAAAACGCTAAAGCGCAGTAACTATAGCTTTAAAAAAGTAAATAAGTAGAGGCCTTTTAGCCTAGCTAGTAGCTTAAAGTAAGGCTACTCTAAGAAAGACGTATTACTTAAGTAGCTACTAGAGATACACGCGTAAAGTAAAAGGCTAATAAGGCTACTAAGTAATGCCTTAATTAATAGGCTTATAGGGCTAATTAATAACTTTAAAATTATATTAAACTAGCTAAAAAGGGTAATAAAAAGGCTTTAGAGTCTATTATTTTATCTATTAAGAAAAAAAAGCCTGTGTTAGCAGCTATACGCGTTAATAAAGCTATATTTATTTTACTAACGCCTTTATCGCGTAGTAGCTAAATTATTAAAATACTAAATAAATATTAATAATTTAAGTAGCTAGTAATTATCTATAGGCCTAGGAGACGTTAACTTTAGAAAATCTCGTAATAATATTAATTATAGGTGGCTTAGCAGCCTTATGTTGCTGGCCAAGCGATTTTGTTGGGGTGCGCATGACCTGACAGTGCGCACGACCTGCCAACCTACGGTAGCGGAACATGTCTCAGTCCATTCTTAGGGCCATCGCAACCCAAACGACGTCGACCGCCCAAGTCTGCGCATATGATTATGAGTTGTCGCCAACTATAGCGGAGAAGCAGTAAGGAACAATGGCCCCGGACTAGGGAAGCATGGCGCAGGAAAAACGACGTCGTATCGGACGAGGGCAGTGTACGGGAGAATACTGCCTCAGACGACGAAGCGACAAGCTAACATGGCAAGCTCGGTCGTACGGGCTGATCTAGCTGCATTCATCGCAATCTGTAGCCACGTGACTTACGTTAGAGGTTGTGTAGAAGGTTCCATCTAGGTGTACAGACCATTTACTTCAAGATAAAGCTCTCGCCCGCTCCTTTCTTCCTCGGGAGACTCCTCACTCCACTCTTTCTCTATAGATAGCAATATAGCTTGTTATCCTTATTTGCCCGCCCACAGTTATAAGTCTAACTATTAACTTTTGCCACTATAGTAACTAAGTAATATCTAGCTAATAACTTTAAACGTTATTACTATTACGCACGTACTAATAAGCTACTAAGGAGCTATTAGCGCGCCGCTAATAAAGCTATATTATTAATTAAGCCTTAAGCACGCATTCTGTTACTAAAAAGTTTTTTAAGAACTAATAAAGTAAAATACCTATAATTAAGCTAGATAAATTAGTAATAAGGATAATAGTTATACTTAAAAAGCTAGTAGACTAGGAAGAATAGATCTTCCTATATAAGGGTAACGTAAATTAAAATTACCTCTAGCCTATGGTTAACCTAGATTTTAATAAGGAGGCACTTAAATAGCTTAAGGAGCTAAAACTTATAATACTAAAATAATCCTATAAAGTAACTAAATAGGATGCTAGCATCGTGCTAAAAGATATAATAATTAATAAGTTTTAGTAATACTAGTAAGTAAAGAGAGGCTATAATTAAGCCTTAACTAAATATATAATTAAAAGGAAAGTATTAAATAACTTTACCTAAATATTAGTAAAATAATTAGCTACTACTATATATATTTAATTTAAAGCAATAATACAGCGTACGCTCAACTAAAAAAGTTTAAAAAATATTTTTACCTATTAATAGCTAAGAGGAAGCTATAGCTTCTAGTAAAATATTAGTAGGTATAAAGCTAATTATATAATAATATTCATATTTAGCTAAATAAATAGCTATACGTTATAAGTCTATGCGAGGTAGTAAACCTACCTAATATTATATTACTATAAGCTTAGCGCGATTTCCTACTCGCTGTTAAAGGACTTAATAATACGTAGGTAACTACTTAGTAAGTCACTCTATTTAAAGTATAAATCTAAAGATAACCTATTAAGAGTCTTAAGGACCTTATTACTTAGTTTACTATATACTAGTGTTTAATAAGACTAGTAGCGTTGTTGCTTAGTACCTTTACTACACTAGACATTAGTCAGAATTAGAATAAGCCACAGGTAATAAAGAATAAAGAAAAGACTTAAAATAAAAAGCCTAAGTATATGTATAGTCTAAATTATTAATTTAAAAACTATTAGTATTTAGGAGTAAAGGGTAAGTCTTAAGGATAAATACGAAAACTAAAGATATAAAAGTAAATTAATAAGGCTATAGTAATGTAATGAGGTAAGCACCCCGCTTACTAAGCCAATACTATGTGACTTCCTCACCTGCACCAAAAGGTACGCACGAGAATACTTAAGCCAAGTATTACTCGTATAGTATAATATATATAGGATATGCTAGGGTCAGCCACTAGCGCTAGTGTTTGATCCTAGCCTAGCCGGAACCTCTATAAGCGAGAGAAGGCCACGTGTTCGACCGTGCCTACCTCGTTACAAGTAAGTTAATTAATATTTAAAAGAGCTATAAAGGCAGCACTGAAAGCAAATATAAGCGTAGTAAAAGTAAGAGACTAGGCAGGACTAGTAGTAATTATACTATAATATTTTAATAACTACACACTAATAGTTAATATACTAAATAGTTATATATTATAGCTTATAATAAACTTAGACTGCGCAAGCAAGCAGATAGTTAAACTAAGTTTAATTAACTAATAAATTCTTAACTTAGTCTTAAATATATATGTTATAAATAGTAGAGCCTATAGTTAGAATAAGCGAGCTAATAGGATAAGTAAAATTATTAAGGCTAAAAATTAAGAGCTATTAATATATAAGTAGAAAGATATTACTCTACTTATTAATACGCCTAAAGGTATAGAGTAGATAGAGCTTACCTACGTTATATACGTCTTAAGATTCCTTACTAGCATTATTAGCCTATTACGCTATTAATTAATTAGCATTTATTTTAACTTAGGTTAAGACTACCTATATTAGAAGAGCTAGAAGAATATAGTTTATAAGCTTAACTATATTAGTAGCTACTAGTTAATAGACGCTAAAGGTATAGAGAGACTAGATACCAGTTTTTTATTGATAGCCATAGTACGCGCGCGAAAGAAGCCTTTATATAAACTAAAGGAGTAACTATAGCTTACAATAGAGGAATTACATGTTATATAGGGCCACGCTGGCAGAGAGGCGATTAAGCACCTGCCTAAGAGCGTTAAAGGCCTACACATCACGAACAGTTAAGTACCAAAGTAGAAGAAATATAAGACGTATATAGAGTTAAAACTAATGAAAATAGTTAGTTATAGGCTATAATAAGAACTAGCGACTTAACTATTCTAACGTATTAGTATAGATTTAATATAGCTCTTAGAGTAAAGAGAGTGTTACTATAATAGTAATTAGTATTTATTTTACACTTTTAATTAGTATATAAAGTAGTGTAAAGAATGTTATATACCTAATAAAATAAAAGCTACTTTAACTAAGGTCTTTAAAGAATTACTAGCTAAGATTAAGTAGTAGCTCTAAAGCTAAGTTATTATTATAAGGCTAAATATAAAGGCTAGATATATTAAACTACTAGAGCTCTATAAAGGACTTAGAATTGCTATTAAATCTAGAGCTATAAAAGCTTAAAGCAGCGCTATTAAACGCGTAGGGAAAACTATTATAATTTAAGGTAAAGCTATATGCCTATACGCAGGTCTACTAAAGGTATACGCTAAGAAGTATATTATATTAGCTATATATCTACTTAATTATACACTAACTAAAGCGATATAATAGGAATATCTATATACTAAACTTAAGGAGGCGAAGCTATTAGTAACTTACTTTAAAGTAATTAGAGTAAGAGCTTATATACTTAACGAGAAGCTATTTAGGAAAGACAAGTTTAAATTCTAAGTCCTAATTAGCTACTTAGTAGGCTTTAACTTAACTAATATATACTAAGTATAGTTACTAATAATTAGATAAGTTATATAAACTTAAGATATTATCTTCCTATAAAGCAAACTCCATAATAAGTAAGATAAGTACGCAAAGAAAAGCTATATTTATAAAATAGTAAAAGTGCTTAATATTAAGGAGACGTCTAATTATAGTAATATATTAATTAATTATCTACCTATACTAGAAGACTATTCTTATAGATCTCAACTAGAACTAGAGCTAGAGCTTAATTCTAAATCTAAATTTAAGGATAAGATTAAGGATACTTAACTAACTCTTAAAGAGATACTAGAGAAGAACGAAATACGCTAATCTATATATTAGTTAGATAATGTAGGTTAGGGAAAAGGGTACGCTCTAGCTCTAAAAGGAGCAGAACTAGATTAAAAGATTAATAATATAAAGTAACGTAAAGAGATTAGTAGTCAATTATTATAAAAGAACGTAATAAAAGGTAAGCATAGTTAGAAGCTAAGAAACTTTAGTACGTACCTAGTAATATTTATAGCTTATATTAATTCTATATTACTAGTAAAGCTACTTAGCAAAGCGTTAAAGACTTAATTATGCTATAATTAGCTACTACTAGATCTAAAGAGATGGAAAGATCTAGATTATTATTTATTTAGTACTAAGTTTAAGAAAGTAAGCTAAAAAGGGATTGATTATATTATTAGCTATAAATACTTTAGAAGAGCTCTAAAGGCTACTAAGTAAGTAGATATAAAAGTGCTACTACTTATATAGGTATTCTTGTACAAGTTTGACAAGGATAGATACCTCTATAAGTTTAAAGCTCGACTAGTTGTCTAAGGAGATCTGTAGCAAGACTAGGGCGATACGTACGCAGTAACGCTAGCTATAAAGATTTTTAGATACCTTATCACCCTAGCAGTAGCATTTAACATAGATCTATCCTAGTACAATGTACTTAACGCCTTTTTTAACGCATTGCTTAATTAAACTACCTACGTACGCTATCTAGAAGGATATAAGAAAGAATTTGCAAAACTACTAGAGCTTAAGCGAGCTTTATACGGACTCCGTAACGTACCGCGACTATAGTATAAGTATCTTACTATAATACTTAAGAAAATAAGATTAAGACAAGTGCCTAAAGTACTTTATTTATATAATAGTAATTAGCTTATTATCTTCTTCTTTATTAACGATATAGTAGTAGCTATATTTTAGAGCAATTAGGATGCCTATTATTAATTTAATAAATAACTAAAAGTAATCTATAATATATAACACTTAAAAGAGCTAAAATAATTCTTAGGTATATAAGTTATTTAAAATTATAAATAGAAGCAGATCTAGCTGCTCAAAGATAGCTTTATTAATAAGGTAATAAAAAAGTATAATATTATAAGTACGAAATACCTAGTAGTACTACTAGTAAATAAATATCTTAGCCTAAGTATAAAAGAACTAGATAATTAGTGCACGAAACACTATTAAGAGCTTATTAGATCGCTAGCCTACATAGTAATATATACACGGCCAGACGTTGCACATGCTTACTTAGAGCTATCTCGTCACCTATAGAATCTAAGATAGAAGCATGTCAACGCAGCATATTATTATATAGAAGTATTTAATTACGATAAAGAAGTTAGCTATAGAAGTTTAAAAAGGCACTAGTAGTTAAACTATTTACTTAAGTTTAAGCTTAGGGGGTGTAAAACTAGTTAATAGTAAGCTACTATTCTATAAAGTATTAAATATAGCTTTTATAGATAACCTAAAAACTTAATAAAGCTTATAAAGATACTTATTTATGCTCTATAGCATACCTATTAATTAGAAAGCAAAGCTATAGCACTTAGTTATAAAATTAATTACTAAAGTAGAGCTTTTAGTTCTACTAATAGCTACTAGCAAGCTTTAAGCATAGAATTAATTATTTAAATATATTAACTTTTACTTAGAAACTACGCTAGCTATCTACTACAACAACCTATAAATAGTAGGGATTATTACTAAGGATAAGAATAAGCTATTTATAAAACTATACTATGTTAACACCTACTAGTATTAGCTAAGATAAGAATAAATAAAAGAATATATGTTAATTTAGTAAAAGCCTACTAATTAGATGCTAGCTAATAGACTTACTAACAGCCTTATACGTTAAAAGCACGCTAACTTTGTAAAATAACTTAAAATACAAGATATTAAGAAATACTTATAAGAAGGGCATAGCCTATAGAGAACTTTAGATTCTATTGTATACTGCCTATTTAGGTATTGTACAAAGATTAGCTTTGGTGTAGGTACACCGCAGCTAGGGGGGTGTGTAGCCACGTGACTTACGTCAGAGGTTGTGTAGAAGGTTCCATCTAGGTGCACAGACCATTTACTTCAAGATAAAGCTCTCGCCCGCTCCTTTCTTCCTCGGGAGACTCCTCACTCCACTCTTTCTCTGCAGATAGCAATACAGCTTGTTGTCCTTATTTGCCTGCCCACACAATCGCGTTCCAACATCGTCCTCGCCAACTTTACGCCAACGCGCCTACTCACCATCGGTTTCCTTGAACGCCACTCGAATTCCTCTCAATATCTCCCCAGTCAACACTAATGTTGAAGAACACTTGAAAATCGGTGAGCGTAGTCGGCCAGATCGCCACTTCTCGACTCCTAACCGGGATACTGGGGGTATTATGCAGGAGCACTCATTAACGCCGTAGGCGTAAGCCTGATCCTGCATGTTCCAGCCCGTATATTCAGGCCGACTCAGCCAATGCTAATTTCGGGGTTAGAAAGTAAGGCTCTGTGCGCCTACGGTCAGGACAGTTATCACCATGACCCAGCCCCTACATCCTGCGGAGCGCATGTTCCAGCCCCTATTTTGAGGCAGATGAGCTAGACTATCCATACCAGATATGTCGCGGCGCGCATGACCCAACATCGGAGCACAAGCCCATGTGCACAGCCATGCGGCACGGCACGGCACGGCACGGCTAGGCAGCTGCGCTGTGGGAAGGATGTCTGCAGGTAAAGACGACCAGGCGCCACAGTCAAAGTCATGCACAGCGTACCTTAGACAGCCCACCTCACGAAATTCACCTTCGCCAGGTTTATCCTCAAGACAGCACGCGACACCAAGCACCATGGTACCCAACAATCATCATCAACAGCACCAGCCAAATGTGTCTTCTACGAGCCAACTCCACGTTGCTTCTCCAGCACCAACAGAAACGGCGGCAACGGAAACAACTCCTGAGCATCAGCGCTACTCTACCGATCCCTTTGACCCAAATTTTCGCTTCATTAGTACTTGGAACGAGGAACAAAGGGCCAACTACCTCACCACAGCCGGTATACCCTTGAGCGCCAATTTTTTCGATGTGTACGAATCGGTCGAACACGCCGAGTTCGCGCGGCCGATGGAACAACTACAGGTGCGACTGCGTCAGCGTGGTTTGGAGGATCAAGTCAACAGGATTATGAATCATCGCGACGCGGCGCTGCCGGAATCAGTGGCGGTGCCGCCATTCGAAGACCGTAGAAGGAATTTTGAGAATGCGATGAGGTTTCTCAGGGATTCGGGCGAAGAAGAAGAGTTCTTGGAGTGGGTCAACGAGATTCTCCAAACGACATTGTTGAGGAGTCAGGTTCTCATGGAAGAAGTTCCCATACAGAGATTACTAGAAGCTGGAGATGTGGTGGGGCATGCATTTATCCAGATGGAACGCGCCATTAATCCGTGGCATCAAGAAGATAAGAGCGTAGAGCAGCCGTAGTAAGAGTGGTGGAGCATCTTTGGAAGGTAGTCATTCATTTTGCGCGGTTGTGTATAAAATCTGTTGACTCAGTATATTGGCTGATTCTATCCAAAACTGTTGCTTCGCTATCCTTGTTCAGTTGCCTACATATGTGACAACATCCTCACTAACACTGTAGCGTTAATTTCTTCCAGGCGCTGCAGGGAATACGATCGTCGTTCAGGGCTCGTACGCTGTGTTTAATCAGCCTTATCCTACCAGGTCTCGCCCAGGCATGCATGTGTGACTCACACGAAGGTCTCAAACGGCACACCCCTCAATTGTTTTCCGCCTCCGGTGAGAGCCCACGGTTTCGGACGAAAACTTACTTCTGCCCAAGAGCGAATCAGTTGGCGCCAATAGCAAGCTTGGGCAGCTGGGGTGAGGTATCTGTCCCGGAAGGTCTTCGCGCTGTTCCTTGCGATTCGTTTCGCGAATTCTGAGTTCTGGAGCAATTCTTGTACCTTGGATTCTAGATCAGAAAAATCGCGTTCGACTTGAATAAAATTCTGGCCTGGTCCTGATAGTTCGAGTACGCTTTGGTGCAGTTCTATCCACTCGCTCTTGTGCATTATAGTTATTGATTCGCAATTGAGAAGATACTTTGCGCGACCAGAGTAACTTCGCCCTGCACATTTTATATTAGCTTCTGTGTGTAGGATCGAAACCTGACTTGGTTGGATTCTTCGTCGCAGCTTCCTCACGTGATGATACGTTCAGAAACGACCAAAGGGTGTGAGGCTGAACAAACCTTCAGTGCGTATGAGAAACTGGTGGCTGCAATGGTCTACCATAGACAAAGCTGCGGAATCTCTCGCCACATCGGTGCGGTTCTTCCATTTCACTTCTTGGACATCCGCCCAGGCTTTCCCTTGCGATACTCTTAATAACGCGCTACGGACTTTGTTCGTCTTAGCAGCGCCACGCCACAGCGCTTTGCGGATTTTTTTCTCCCAACCCACCTCGTTCGCTTTGATTTCAGCGCGGATTTGCTCATAGTTCCCCACCAAATCTAGTGGCCGCGACCAATACCCGAAATCTGGCATAAGCCAGATCTTCTCATCAACAGCCAGCCGTATCAGTGCCCAGAAGGCATGGTCTCGGTGTCGTGAATCTGGAATGTCACTGACAACAAAAGAGAATTCGATGTTTGGGAGTGGCTCTGAACTTGTGGGCGATAGCGCGATCGATTTGGTGGAGCGTACCAAGCGCACGGCTAACCATATAATCATCGCTGATTTTAGATTCGAGGACGTAAAGCTAAGCAAAAGATTAGTAATTTGGCTTTCCGGTCCCCAATTACTGGAGAACCATCCGAACGTAAAAGCCACCTTCTGGTTGTATATCATCGCCCTCACCGCGCCTTCAGGTTTCCAACCCAGGTCAATATCGGTTTCTTCAACGTATCCAACCTTGTTTCGATGTTCGACGGCTCGCTCGATTTCGTGAAACAAGCTCTTGAATTCGGAAGAACATTGCGATGCAGTGAGTCCATAACGATCAAGCTCAATCATCGGATCATGTAGTTGAAAATTCGCTTCCGAAATGTTGCTTGAGGATGCCTGGTAGAATGACGTCGAATGAGTGCCCATCCTGGTCTTAGTCGGTGTAAGGGCCGCAGGGACACTCAAACCAATTTTGAGAAAGATACATGCTATGAGCAATAGGATGCAAGCAATCCAAAAGAATAGACGGAATGTTCGACTTCTCATATCGATGATATTGAATTGAATCACTCAAGAACCTAGAGAGAATGGCTCTAGGCTTCGACTTTTGTACAGAAACTTTTTCACTCTCATTGACATGCCGGACTCCTACATAGCTATGTTTAGCCGAGTCAATGACGCAATCGAAACGCTGCGCCGTATTACGTTGGATATAGGGCACAGCTTTATGTCCCGACGAGGCTGATAGATATTTTAAGATGATACAAACACGCCGTAAAGATGCTGTATCTGACACAACGTGAGACAATGCGCCGTGCTACCTTAGCATGAGTTTTAGCGACACGACATACTTCCCACGAGCTGTCAAGATTGACCTTAGAAAGAACACAATTAGTGCCAAACAATTCGGTGATATGGACCCCTACCATGCATTGTGCTATACGTTGTTGACGTGAAACGGGTTGTGAGACACCACGCGCACGCCGCCATGGTGCATATGGGAAGTCCGACCCAGCTATGAATATCTTCCGAGGCAGTGAAACGGTGCAGGATGTTGTCGCACCACAAGGTGAAATCTCAG
The DNA here is from genome assembly GCA_010015655.1 of Bimuria novae-zelandiae CBS 107.79. NCBI lineage: Eukaryota > Fungi > Ascomycota > Dothideomycetes > Pleosporales > Didymosphaeriaceae > Bimuria > Bimuria novae-zelandiae. The sequence continues at coordinate 295,476 of ML976735.1, forward strand.
CTACGGCACAGTCGCTTACATGTCGCTTCTCGGGTACCATTCCCTAGGTAATCACAGAGACCTCATCAAATGTCATTTCTGTTCATAACGCGCACTTCGGCATCCGGAACAGTTCAACTTCATGGCAGGTCTAATATGATGGATTAAAGAGACTAAATGAGTAGCTGATCATGAAATCTAAATACATGACACTTTCCCTGAATAGCTGGAGTGGGAATGACTCTCTAGGCCTGGCAAATATGTTCAACTTCAAATTAATAAGTTCATTCGATGAAACACTGTGAAATAGGTAGGAGAGTGAGATAAAAAATTTTTTAACTGTTTAAGAGCTAGGTGGAGAGCGGTGCGTCTAGTAGAGTTGAATAATAGTAGAAAGTGTCGAGTTTGAAAGGAAAGCCGCGTTGTGTTACCGTTAGCGTTCCGTAGGTGGATTTATTTTTCTCAACTGCACGAAACAACCCAAAACATTAATTAAGACAGGGTCACATGCAAGTAACCTCCGTTTCCACAAATCTATCCACTGTGCGGTAGCCCGATATGCGCTTGTGCGTGACAGACACTGTGGTAACCGTACGGATTTTGATTGATGGAAGATCATTTCCAGATGCGCGATCATATCATAGTCGCGATTGGTTGTCTTTCTCCACTTCTCGGGTCGTGCATAGCTTATCCGGGTTATCCCCGCGTTTTAGCGTCGTCATGTGCACGGAAGGATGCCAAGTGTAGCGCGTACCAATACGAAGCCCAACCAACGATGCCCAGACTGTTATTCACCGCTAGTGTTCTCTTCCCCACGGGCTCTTCTCCATCACAATGCCCAACCTGTGGAGCCCTGCAGGTCTTCTCAAGGCCAAATTTCTGCGAGCAGGCCCTTACATTGAGCTAAGAGGTAATGTTTAGCCGAGGAAGAGAAGTAGTTGAAGCCCGCGGGCGGCTTGCAAGCTTGCGAGGATGGAAGGTATAAAAGGTGGAAGATTCCGCCAAAGACGAAGGCAACTTGAGAGTCTCTTACTTATCCTCTTACCGTCATGACAACCCTGAAGTCTTGGATAGTAGCCTCACTGCTACTGGTGTCCGTAAACAGCGCATCGGTGGATGAAACCTTTCTCTCAACACTACGCAGTCCTCGTTCATTTTATGCACAAGCCTCTCCCTCGAGGAACAAGACATGCGTCGCCTTATCTCACAATGACCCATTGACAGATGACGCATCCAACATTCTCTCAGCAATTGAAGACTGCAACAATGGCGGCCATGTCATTTTCGCCGACAAGCTCACGTATACGATCGCTTCGCCGCTCAACCTAACCAACCTCAACGCAGTCGATCTCGACATACAGGGCACTCTGTCATTCACCGACAATATAACATATTGGGTGGACAATGCCTTCGACCTAGTGTACCAAAACGCCACATCTTTCTTCGCCTTGGGTGGACAGGACGTCCACGTTTACGGCGCGGGGGAAGTCCACGGAAACGGACAAACGTGGTGGGATGCATACCCGGGAAACAAGAAGCTGAAACGCCCTGTTCTATTTGCTGTTGTGGGGTTAGATGGTGGCAGTGTTTCACAGATCAAACTACGGAACTCTCCTTTCTGGCACAATATTGTGATGGAGTCAAAGAATGTTATTTACTCCGGCTTGGACTTTTTCTCGACGAGCAACAACGGCAATTTCGAGAAGAACACAGATGGATGGGATATTTACCGAAGCGATAACATCTTGATTGAGAACTCAACGATCACGAACGGCGACGGTACGTTTCCTATATCCCAGTTCGCTTTTGGAATGGTACTTAATGGTATGCTAATGCATTGGTTAGACTGCGTTTCCTTCAAGCCTAACAGCACGAATGTGCTCGTGCAGAACTTGTACTGCAACGGCACGCACGGTATCTCGGTCGGCAGTCTCGGACAATACCCCGAGCGTGTCGACTACGTGGAGAACATTCTCGTGCGCAATATCACCATGGAAAACTCCTCCGAGGGCGCACGTATCAAGGTATGGCCAGACGCTTACTCAGAGAAGTCAGAGGCCTTGACTGGAGGTGGCGGAAGAGGACTCGTCCGTAACGTGACCTACGATGGGATGCGTCTCACCAATGTCGACTATGGAATTACCATTACCCAGTGTTATGGTCAAGATGATGAGGAGGAATGCTTCAAGCACCCAAGCAAGCTGAATATCACCGACGTTACATTTCGTAACATCCGCGGCCGCACAAACCGCGTTTTCTCGCCCATCGTGGGACATCTGGTCTGCTCTAGCCCTTACACCTGCTCAGGGATTCTGGCCGAGGACGTTGACATCAGAACCATCAACGGCTCTAATCTAGTAACATGCCGGAACTTGGATACTGAGAGCCTGGGTGGGCTGAATTGCACTGAGTGGAGCAAAGGCTATAATCCAGCCTGATTCTGTTCCATAGAGGAACGAAAAGTAATAGAGCTTCATTACAATACATTTCTGTAGATTGATCAATAGTTCAGATTTGATAACGACGCCAAAGGAAACCCATACTTGAGTGTACAGTAGGCGAAGGAGTAGTAGACAGGACGTCACTCAATTGAGTAATGACACTGGAGATTATTGCATTATTGTTTAGCACAGATTCAACGAAGATGCTGCGTGCGAACATGTCTATCAAAATTGTCCTTTCTCGCAAACCCTTTGCCAAGTTCAGACGAGTGCTTGCAGCCCGAGTAAGGGCAGTAAAATGGCATCGGGCCGTGAACGAACTCTGGGTGTTTCGAACTTCGATGACGATCAAGGTCTTTTCTGAACTGGAACGCTTGACTGCACTGAGTTTCCGTGCATTTGAAGGGGCGGTTGTGCTTCATGTGGTGTTTGCTGCGAGCTTGAATGAGGCGAAGGCTATCAAGTATCGATGAGCACTTACTTGAGTAGATGTCGCTTTGGAAACATCTCCCCGCAAGTAGTGCATTGCAAGGGGTCGTCGATAGCAACGGCCTCTGTGGGAGTCTCCAATGAGGCATGCGGAATGTCATCACCGATTTCATCGTAGGGTAGGGAGCGGCTAGCGATACTCTCATCTTCTTCAGGGGATTGGGGAGCAGGCGGTCTAATCTCTTCGTGCACTTCACTTTCCTGGCTAGCAGGGTAGTAAGAACGTGGCGATTGATTCCCGCCATTATCTGGCAGAGGGCCGTCATTGCATAGCTGAAGCCACGCAGGATCGACAAACAGAAAAGGTTCAGGTTGTAGTGTGGGATGAAGATTTTCTTCGGACGGGCCTGGTGGATTCTGACTCGAAATAGGGGCCGGCTGCTTGGATAGGTGGGAAAGTGTTCACCTGCTGAGGAAAGTCGAAGCGAAGTTGAAGAGCGGACCAAGCGTACCCCAACAGGAAAGTGCACGAAGAAAAAGAGTAAAAACGTCCACTGGAGATGTAAATGAGTGGATGCGGTTCCACCTCCAGAGGTGACCGTAGAGGAAAAGAACAGCAGGTGGAAGGCGGGCGTACTTTATGGTAGGCCTCAATCTGAAGGACTCCCAGAAGGCAACCGCCCCTATACCTAGGTAGGACTAAACTGCATGGTAGGCCTCATTTATCTCAAACAATGCTCTCGTTGCATCAGAAATCGTGCTCGAAGTAATTCCATTCGGCTACCAGATCTCATCGCTGTATAACAACACCTTTGCCATCGCAAGTGGTTATATCGAAATTAACAATCGCTCATGCTTTCTTCTCACGCGTGTTGCGATAGTGAGATCGCTAACATCACAAACCCGATACCATCGCTTCTGGTTATCATTGTGCCATCTTCGCCGCGAACTACGGTTCCCTCACCTCAACACCAAGCTTCTCGTTGGATCACCACAATGACGTTTCTTAGGTAAAGGTCCTACATACGCCATCCCATGACTCGCTATCTCTCGTTCTGCATCCCGCATCTCCCGCACGTGGCAGCGCACAGCGCCCACAAACTAATCATTCACTTCCGCCCGGTCCGATATCGGCCTCCACCCACCTCCTTCTTACTCTTATCTCGCTCCGCTCCGCCCATCCAAAATGCCATCTCCGTTCTGACCCGCATCGTAGCTTCCGTCTCTGCGTCCGTATTGGCGCTGGCGTTCGTGATCGCGTCCCCATGATGATCGCCTGGGGAAGGCGCGACCAGTACCGCCTAGATGGCAACCACAACACTGCGCCCGCACAACACTGCCGACGAGACTATCCAGATACTTTTGCCAGAGCGATTGTGTATCCCCCTTCTTCCATGTATCCGCGATACTCTTGTAACGAAGGTCGCTCACACCAGCCGTACAGCTCCGCCGACATCGGCCATTCCCCCAGTGTCTCCATTACCCATCCATCTACCGAACCCAACCCGTTTCCGCCATTCCCAATTTCCTCCTTCGCCTCACATCCTCTCGTTCCTAACCCCGCCTCCCGCAGCCAAGCACTCGGCGTCCCTCGTTGCTTCTTCGGCCTGTAGCAGGCTTGGACAAGGCTTCGCGTGCTTCGCCTGCGCTTGTCCAGCCAATCGACGCCATACGCGCCATGTGTGTGGCACACCGTGGCACACTGTGACAACTTGGCTGTAGAGCTTGCCTGGACGACCGAGTGTGCGAGGTACACAAGGGGATGTACAGTGGCGCGATAAACGTGTGGAGAGATGGGTGAGCGATCACGGGCGGATCGCGCCGATGGTGAAAGGGAGAGTTGCTGCCACCACGTGACGCGGCGCAATGCTCCACGAGCGCAGACGACAAACACATCACGCCTTCGATACCGAATGGATACGACGACATTAGCTAGGTAGTAAATAAGACGAGCAGAAAAAGCACATATACACGCATAAAATCCTGAACGGGAGCATGATGATTAAAGTGAGAGTTGTATTAGGAGTTTGCTACGATATACAGCAACTACAGTCAGCGCATTCTCAAAGCACGACGTCATAAAAACTTAATCAATCGGGTATATCATTCCACCGGGCACGCAGGGCAGAGCGCCCTCGTGCCATGCAAATACTCAAGATATCTAGATCTTCTCGGGCTCAGTGCCAGCCGGAACCTTCTTCTCGTCAGCAGCGAGGCTAGCACGCCTGTCAGCGGCAACGCTGAGGCGGCGCTCGACGTCCTCGGCCTGCTGGGGAGTGCCGAAGTGGCCGGTGGGCAGGATGTTGAGGTTGGTCTCCATCTGATCGGTCTTGTAGTAGAAGGCGTAGAAGAGGATGCCGACAACGAAAGAGATGATGGTGACGGAGCCGTAGTTCCAGACCAGGTGGGGATCGTTGGTGAGCGGGGTGAAGGCCTGGGCAAGGGCGGCGGAGAAGGCAGTGGTGAAGCACTGCACACCCATAACCAGCGATCGCATGTTCTTGGGGGCCTTGGTGTACGCGTACTCGAGGGTGGTGACGGAGGCGAAGATCTCAGAAATGGCGACGAGAACGTAGACACCAGTAACAGCCCAGACGTTGATGGGCGACTTGTAGTCAGGATCCTGAGTGTCATAGTAGCCGGAGGTCTTGTACACGTAGTACTGCAGGACGGTAGCCCACAACATGGCCATGCCACCGACGATGAAACCAGCAGTGATCTTCTTGATGGGCGAGAAGTTGATCTTGTGCTTGCGGAGGAAGGGGTAGATGTACAGATCGAAGACTAGTGACATGTTATTGAACGGGTTCAGGCAGACATTACGGGTTGAAACTTACTAGGAACAAGAACGATCAGGGTAATGGGGTCCATGTTCTGGAGGAGATCGTTGGGGGTTCCGTGCAGAGCCATAGTGGCGCACATAGAGGTCAAGTTGTTGTCCATCTGGCGATATGCGAGCCAGTAGATAGGAACCCACATGAAGACACCGCAGGCACCGAAACCACGGCGGACTTCATCAACCCAGGCGTCATCGAAGTTGTACCAAGAGGGCTTGTTGGCGCCGAGAGCGGAAGGCTTGACCTTCTCCCAACCGTCACCACTTCTCCAGTTCTTGAGCGTGGTGAGGGGGTTCGCCGACAATCCGTGCCCGAGAGACTTGACAAAGAGCTTCACGGCAGGGCCGAGCACACTTCCGGCAGGGGGAGTGAGCTTGTAGTGCTTTTTGCAGAGGATCAAGACAGGGACCGAGAGAAGGAAGAAGATCAGGGGAATTAAGAAGGCGAGGTAGAAACCGACGTAGCGTTCAGCGAAAACCATGCATAGCTGACCGATGAGGGCACCCCAGTTGATGAACCAGTAGAACCAGTTGTACACACGGGTCGCGGTAATGGCGGGGTCGACAATGACAAGCTCGCCGTTCTGCTCCTCGACGCGGAGCGGGTCCTCGGGAAGCTGTTCCATGATGAGCGGCGAGATATTGGGCTTGAAGGTACCAGTTCCGAAACCAGTGATGAGCAGACCGAGAATGAAGACACCAAGAGAGGTCTTGGGCTTGTCCATGACAGAAGGCGCGGAGGAGACGACGAGGATGGTGTGACCAATTTCAGCAATGAGGACCGAGTAGAAGATGGTCTTGTAACGGCCGAGGTACTTGTCAGCGACCCAGGCACCGAAGAGCGGGCAGACGTAAACCCAGAAAGAGTTGAAGGTGGTCAGAGAGAAAGCGATCTGCTTGCCCAGGCCGAGGGCACCAGGCTGAGCTTCGCCGCTGTCGGGGTTGACGGCAGCACCAGTGCGGGTAGCGGTGCGGTTGCCGTGGGAGTCGAACTGGCCCTTGTTGATGAAGTTGGAGTAGACGACGACGGTGCCGTAGTACGACATGCGCTCGCACAGCTCGACGAATGCAATGGTGAAGATCTTCCAGGGAATCTTCTGAGGAACACGGCGCAGGGTGTGCATCTGCTCCTCAGTGGGGAAGTCATCGCGGTCGCTGCCAAGATAACTCTCCTGGAGAGTCGCCTTGCCCTCCGACATGAGGTAGGCGGGCGGCTGGTTCACATGAGCCTCAGGATGCTTGCGCTCCGGGTCTCCAGAGCCATCTATGAAAGCGCGATCCAAGGTGGTCGCTTGCTGGGCGGAGTCAGTACGCAACTCAGATACAAAGGGAAGGCACTCAACATACGATGACCGAGTCTTCACCGACAGGCATAGTGGGCGCAACTTGTCACGGCAGGTGGTAAGTGAAGGAACCTGCAAGGGACGCTCAGAGCGAGTGAGATTGACGAGCAGAGAAACTGTCGAGGGCAGGCGCTGGCATTTGAGGGGAAGCAATATGCGTTTATCTGGGCGAGACGAACGGCACCCCGGTCGTCAACTTCCCAAAGTGGTAGGAACGGCCTGACCACAACACGGAGCGCTAGGGCGATAAAGGAAGGCGTGTAGAAGGCCTCGAACGCCACAGAGAAGAATGATACGGCGGTTGTATTGGCCACTATCGCATCCTCCGTCGAGGATCGCACTCGTAGCTGATGAGCGTTGGCGTCAGCACCGAGGTTTGTGTCTGCATCGCGTCCCATTGGCCTCGCGCGCCTTCCAATTGCCTTGGCTGTCTTTCGGTTGACGCCCCGACGCCAAAACGACGACAAAGATTTGCGACTGATACGGCATTGTTCCATGGGGGGGGGGGGGGGGGGGGGATTGTGCTGCCACTGACTGGCCTTATTCCCCATTGGCCCGGTGTGCGGTATGCCCATGGAGTCGTGCGATAGCGCAATTCGCACGGTGTTGTTAGTGCGCTGCTTTGCGCTGCTTGCAAATGCTTGGCAATGCTCGGTCGTTCCGCTACCTGGCTGGGAAGGAGGAAGGCAAGGGCCCGCACACGCGACCGCACCGCGCCCGCCCACCACCACCACCGCCCCTCGCCGCTTGGAACTGTTACATCCGCGGCCCCTCTCCGCTGCAGCTGGCTAGCTATATTTACATGCCAGCTCTTCTGAACGCTCCATCGCGACTGGTTCCAGATGCTGGCTGGCTGTTCGCGGCCTGTTTGCCCGTTATCAGCGACATACCGCGCGCCTGTCAGATCAGGCCTGATCACCGTCTCTTTGTCGCTTACTGCGAAAACCGCTGATATCGGCTACAGCGAGGGATTCACCAGTCTGCACATCGGCGCTCCTTCTATGGCCCAAAAGCACGCCTAGGCGCTACAGAGAGAAGCCTTACTTCTTAGCTCGGTATCACGCTTGTCGTTCTTGGATTGGTCTCTGGAAAAACCCACACGCTCTGCGAGTCTGCTTGCAGCCACTCCATCACCGTCCCGCCCTCGGTTGTCGGCCAGTGTCGGCACCAGCGCTCTGGAACGGCATCGAGGCGGCATGAACGAGACATTGCAGGTCCCAGGATGCAGCCAGACCTCACTCGCGGATTCGCTTGTGTGCAGTTTGCGGTTTGTTGAATGAGTCGCTACTGCTGTGCCGCACTGCCGGCACGGCCACGACCAATATGCATGCTTTGGGAAGGTAGGAGGATTCAGATTGCGATTTGGGATCCAGGCTGCGGCATAGTCTATCTCTTCGCTGCTATCACGCACTTCGCAATCGCTATGGTGTGTACTCTGGCTCCCAGTTTTTGCTTCCACCAGGCAGGGGTTAGAAAGGTCCCTACGCCCGGCAGACTTTGGGCACCCAGCTCGAAGGCTGCAGCCACGACGCACTCGCATGGTACGCCAGAGCAGCAACGCAGTAACCACCGTCTGCACGCGACACTGTCAGTGCGAGCACCACGATCCGGAGAAACTGGGGAGCCGAGCTGCACCCCAGGACCCTGAGGATGCAGAACATCGCCTCAAAAGGAAACTGTGACTAACTTTTTGCTCTGTGCCTGGACTAACCGAGTCCACCAAAAAAGCACTCAGGAGCTACAGTACGCTGGTTGCTTATAGGGCGCTTTTTATGCCTTTACTTTCTCTGCACGTTCCTCTGCGGACAACCACCCTCTGCGCGCTTCGTCAATATCGACTATTGCCAGGCTTCTGAAACACAGTGGCGTTCCAACAGGACGGCTCAAGAAATCGCCAATTCCATATTATACGACACGGCGCATGCTTAAGCAGTTCCTCGCCGTTTGGAATTCTCATCATGTCCGTTCGTGCTCTCTCGATCTGATCGGTGCTGTCGATACCGTGGTGAATCGAAGCAGATAATCCATTTGCTGTGTGATACAGCGACCAGGGAGGCAGGCCCATGGGACGTGGGTACTCTTCCTGATATCTCTTCACTCCCAAGGTATGGCCGAGGACATTATTCTTTCGAGAGCGGTGTCTTCTTGATGCAGCAGGTCAGCGAACGCGCCGGTCGTCTCATCGTATGGTGTGGCGCCATCTATGTCGAACTCGATGTTCGGTATCGACAGAGGGAGCAGCGTACGTAAATCTGGCACAAGCAGCTTTGACGCATCGTTGACGTCGGCTCTGTACCCGTTTATCAGGCGGAATGAGATATTGACCAGCCTCAGCTTCTCAAAATCTCGCTGCCCACTAGCTTGCAGGACTGGCTCACCGTTACCACACAAATATGTCTGGGGCGTGATGACGAGCTCCTCCAGTGTGCGGGTGTGTTTCTTCAACTCCTCGAACAGCTCGACGCATCATCCTCCACACTGGTCGAGCGGTCAGGACAATCCCAATGGCGAAGCGCTGCATTAAGATGGCTCTTATTGTACCTAGAAGTTGCCGGATTGCGCCACTCTAGCACAAGATGCTGGAGAACAGGATGTCGCACCACCGGGACCACTTCCCTAAGCTGCATAAACTGCACGTCGTTGGATACATATTCCACTTCTCCAACATGTACAGCCTGCCGAAGACCGTCGCCCCTTGCCGCACTCACGAGCGGGAACATAGCGATGGAGTCTGTGCCGGTATACTCGCGCCACTGAGCGTCGCTCTCGCTTCCACACAGAACCTCTTCCACATTAGGACAGAGACACTACATCCACTGTGCGTTCTTACCGAGTATTGTTACAGTGCGCCCTTCTGCTGCTGTTTTCATCGCGTTTCTCTGTTGCTATGTGTCGCATGATCTGTTCAGGTCGATAACGACGATAAAAGAACCCTGAGTACACCACACATTCCCAAATTCGCAAACTGCTCTTTGAACTTGTGTTGATCCAGCAGGCCAATTTCTTCGCCAGGCTCGCCGTCTTCGTTCTCCTGTGTCCCATCCTCGTGCCCAATTAAAGTTTTCTCCTTAATCAGCTTATCTTCGTTCTGTTTTGCCTGGCTCTCGTCGTCAGCTATTTCATCCTCGTCCTCGAATTCACTGTCGTTCTCATCTCGTCCTCTTCCACGTCATCCTCATCAACATCGATACCGTATAACTCATTCTCGTTCATTTTGTATATATTCTCCCCACGCCATTCTTCACGAGTCGCCATCACGGTAATGCGCGGTAAAGGGTGGTCTAACGAGCGCTGCGAAGGTCTTTTACGCGGCTTTCACATTCCGGGGGGATATGTTAGGCGGTAATCGTCGTGGTACACCATGTATCGGACGAAGCGGCGACTCTGTGACCCGGGAATGACGCTAGGTGCGAGATGATCTCAAGGGCCAGCGCAGAAGGGAGGGCAGGGAAGGCGGGGAGGGCTGGGCAAAGCGGCGCTTGTATCGGCAGACGATAGTAGTAAAGGAATGGAAGAATGGGAAGAAATAGTGCTTTATTCGCGCATCATGCGAAGACGTTGGTCATAAAAGCTTGGAAACGCGGTGAGGACGGACGAAGATGAGGCTTGTGAGGTGTGGGCGTGTGGGGGCCGAAACCGAGACGGAAAAAGAACCCCACCGCACCAATGCATCGCGGACTCCTGCAAGCTTTTTAGCATAAGCTTCAGGATAAGCCTTACATTCGCTTTCTCTGTACCTGCGAATCGATATGCGATTCCTTGTTGGGATTTGCGAGAGAGCACAGCGTGTCTTGTGCCAGCGCAAAAGTCCAGGGTCCAAATGCCCGGGTGCGAAATCCTGGAGCTGAAACTGCGCTGCACACGCCTCGTCATGCCTGCACTCTTCAGGCAGATTGTTTCGCACGTGCTAGGCAGTAACGTAGGGGTGGTGTTGAGGTGCTTTGACGAGTGGTTGTTGGTCGTCATGCCTGCGGTCGGATTAGAGCTGAACTATGCCTCATAAACCGGGAGAATATTTCAGGGTTTGGGGTTAAAGCGACGTACTGGGTCGAGGGAAGGACGTCGACGTTGGAAGGTCTTGTTTTGTTTGTGCTATGTGTGAGGGCTGGGGACTGGTTTGGGCGCATGAGGGAAGGCATGGATGCTTTGGGAGAGATTCCGTTTGGTAGTGTACGTTTCTATGGGCCACGGTGAGTGAGGGGAGGGGATCGAGAGTGACCAGGCCGGAGAAGGAAGAGTTGGAGGGAGAGGGTTTGGTAGTATTTCTAACATGGATGAAAGGCGTCTAAGATATATATAGTAAGGGCATGACAGGTTCGTTCGCGTTTTCGAAGGGTGAAGCTTTTGTGGAAGGGAAGGGTGGATGAAGGGCCCGGTGGCCATGCAGGATGTAGCTGTACTGCACTGCGACATACGTGATTGTGTTGATTCGCGGCGAGCATTTGGCGGTCCGTAGATGATACGGCACTGAGGCGTTGCTGGCTGATTAGCGGTTTAGGGCTTGACGACATTTGGTGAGTTGATCCTTCCAGTTCTAGGCAGGGATCGAGGTGCAGGTGCAGTGGAAGTTAATGATTTGACGAGGTCTCAATGTTAGGTTGTAGAGTGGGCAAAATCTATAGGACGCGCGCTGAGGACACCACAAGAAGCTACGCGCGATCAATGCATTTCCAGGCATAGGTGCGGTGCGTTGGTCTGTAAGAGCACGATTTGTCCACGTAGTAGATAGCTCTAGATCAAGGGTAGCAGAAGTTGGGTTCGCGGTTGTAAGGATGGATTGGGGCGGAAATACACAAGGCAAAGCTCTGCGTGGTACGTTTGACAAGCCTAAAGATTGAATGCAGACAACTGACTACCGGGTGGGGGCTTGTTTCTCCGTCTAAATTAAGCTATGCTTGATGTATGCTAGTTTGTGATGTGAAAATCCAGGGATTTGGCATTGAGGTATAGCGGCGGACGGCTAGAGTGTCCGGCCTGGAGGGAAATCCAGGAGTGGTTCTCATCATGGAATGACAGTGCTCTGGGAAAGGGCGATATGGGCTTTACAGCGAGTATCGGGGACAATTCTGGCTGCTGTTCATGTAGACCTCGCAGATTAACATGCATTTGCTCCTTTCTTTAGCCTTTGCTGCTTTTGATTGACTGTAGTTGTTGTGTTCCGGGTTGTCTCGTAATTTAACACAGGAAGCCACCAGCTGTAGCAAATTAAGCTGTTATAAAGTGCACTCGCATGGTATAAGATTACTTACCAGACTACGACGTATGTCATTGATTAAGATTTACTTGGTAATTGCTGGATATATTTTTTCAGCGTTGGCCATTGCAGTGAACGATTAGTGTACCGGTATGGGACGCTTATCTCTATCGGGTGCATCAAACGAGTATTATCGAGTATGATCTGTTTCAACGGGCAGTGAATGCTCTTATGTACGAACTAGCGCTATTGAGTCGTAGCTGAGACTCGCCCTACCTATATAACACCGCCTGCCCGCATAGTACGACCCTCTCCACACGCACCTTTGTTGACGACCACACTCAACACGTACCACTTTCACTCGACTCTCTAGAATTATACGGCTATATGCACATCCAAGCTCAAAGAATTCCTAACCATCCTGTTTGGTTCCCACTCTCCCCACTAAGGTGTGTATTATTGCCTTTCAAAGATTTACACTCCGCGATACAATCACTGACACCAAATCTTTCAGAACCCATCCACAGCCTACTCGTCTCAATCATGCCAGTAGACATCTTGAAAAGAGTCAAGAAGGACAGGACGGCCCTGGCGCGCCGAATCTTCGATGCGTACAACAAATTACGCAACACTGTCGAAACCTGCGAGCCTGTCATTCGAAGCCGGTGGATTGCACTGTCTCTTCCACAGAGACAAGCGCTTTTGAAATCAGTCAAGCCTGACACACCGAAGTACCATAGGCCGGATATAGAGGCCTATTTTAGAGGCAACACGACCAATGCGAATATCTTCAGGGTGCCTTACATCAACTTGGAGGATGCTGTGAAGAATATCTCCATGCTGGATTTCGTTCGCGCCCGAGGGCGCCAAGCTCTACTGGCAAAACCAAGACCCCGCCATCAAGGTTGTGGGTCACGTCATGCAGCTCCATAGGCAAACCGATGCGGAGTCGTATGGCAAGTTGATCCAATACAATATTGGCCACGATGATGAGCAAATGCTGGGTTACTTGCAGCGCGCATTCCTTCCCCTTGGGCACCGTCTCCAGGTTATGAAAATTCAGGTTTTCATCTTGGAATTCTCGGTGAAGTTTTGCGAAATCATCCAAGGTCGTATTACGGACTTTACTGGAGCCAAAGCAGTCCAACCAGCTCTTGTGCCGGTCGCGACTCCACAGGAAGATTTACTGGGAAAGATCGCCACCAAAGCATCGTATCGGAAACCCTCGATTGAGATTCTCTCTCGGCTAAATGAGCTCATCAAGTGCGAACGAGACTCCAAAGAAGACCAGATCTGGGCCATACGCGAGGACGCCGGCACCTTTTTCGTTAGACTGATGGACGAGACCGAGCACATCTGGAAAACCGCGCGCGATTATAATGGTGAACTCTTCCTGCGGCCCCAGAAGCATAACAAAGCCGACTCGAACTGGGCAGCTGTCGCCGGATTGTTTGCCAAAGACACGTATATGGATTTCGCCTATTTCGACGAGTTGGTCAAACAGACCGGCGAGTTCACGGTTTTGATCCAGGCTTACGACCCAGCAGACTGGCAAAGCACAGAGATACTACAGGAGATAGTGGACGCTCACGCACGGCTGAGCTTGCTGCACCGTGCGATGGAGCAGGACAGCGCATGCAACAGTCGGTATTACTGACCGTACTTTACGGTCCGTAATTGGCTTTGGGCCGTACGTACCTTAGTGGGGTGCCCACCGTACTAGGCACCGTACTGTACTAACTTTTAACCCGTAATATAGCTGTACGGAACCTTTTTTAAATTATGTAAAAATATTAAGTGGTTATAGAGTTATATAGCTTTAAAGTTACTAGTTTTTTTTTTAATTTAATTAGTAAAAAGCAGCGTATAACGCGAACCGGCGTATTACGCGCACGGACACGATAATAGGTAAAAGTAGGTTAAACGCGATATCCTGTTATTTATAAGATAGCTATAAATTCCCTCCTCATATTAGTAACTTTATATAGCTATAAACGTTCTTTCTTCTCTACTAAATATATAATTACGTGTAATTATAATTTTTTAGCTCTAAAAACTATTAAGGCCTGCTAGCTATAAAAGAATTAGCTAAAAGAAGGTGCTATACCTAACTACCTTATAAAGTTAACTATTTAAATAAATAATAAGGAGAGAGCTACTAATGCGGTTTATAGTAATAATAATATTTTAAATTTTTTAAAACATATCCTTGATACTAGCCCTCCTTCCTAATTAGAAAATTTATATATACTACAGGCCGTATAAACCTCTAAAATAAACTATATAGTAATTTTATAGTACTATACTAACCCCCTAGCCGTAGCGTACGTACCGTAATAACTAGCAATCGTAACGTAACCGTAGTAGGGTCGAACCGTCCGTATTATCTGCTGTTGCAAGCGCTAGAGCAGGAAATGGTCCAGCAGGTCCGACGGGGTCTAGCAATTTCTCCTCCGCTTCGTAATAAGATCAAGGTCACGATCGGGATCCATCCTAAGACTAGTAGTGAGTTCGTCAATGGAGTAAAGGCAGTCAGCAAAGATCCAGCAGTGACGAGCCTCATGAAGCTGTTCCCAACACTCTTCAATTCCTAGAACGCACTCGATTGTCCGATGAATATTCTCACAGATGCGCTAGATCACCTAATTGAAGCCGATCCTGCTGTCAAAGAGCTGATCTCTCCATGGGTAGCCTGGCGATTATCGAACCTATCCCTCATCGCAGAATACCTGCATCAGCTGAATCGCCTTCATCCTTGGACAGAAAAAGCTTCACTTGAAGCTTTGATTCAGAAGGAAGAATTCAGTCAAGAGCTGAAGGCTCGTTTTGGAGATCGCTGGGACATGACAGACGAATCCGTTGGCCAGCAACCGACACTGGACCAACTTGTTGATCCCAATGACGAGAAATTTGAATACCCTACCCATAAGAATCCCAACGAGCAGGTCGTCACTGCAGGTCGCCAAGTTGAGGCAAATCTGGACAGGTTCTGGGAGAAGTTCAACCTTCGAGTACAGACCAGCCATGGGCAAAGGTTCCAAGACCTCGTGGCTGACTCATTGGATCCAAATCGGAGTATTTATCGGACGCCAGCGTGGGGCGAGCCCAGTCCTACTGAACCGTGGATTGAGCCGAGCCCTACTGAGGCGTAGGTGGAGCTCAATCTTGCTGAGCAGCTGGTAGAGCCTAGCCCTACTGAGCAGTTGGCTGAGCCCGCACCTACTGAGCCGCGGGTTGAACCCAACCATACTAACCCACCGTGCCTAGTCATCCGGCTGGTAGGAGTGCCTCCCCACCAGGAGACGAACGGAGGAGAAGTTTCGCGGCAAGGAGGTGCATAAACAAACGCTATTCATCCAATCAATTATCCCGCCGAGTAGAATTTCGATGATCGTCCAGAGCCAGGTGCCAAACACACCGGAATCTCACCAGTCTTCACTATTGACAAGCGAGCCAGAGAGGTTTTCGAGGCGCTCTTCCATACTCCGACGACTCGCAACCAGCACCATCCTGGCGAAGTCCGGTGGACGGAGTTCCAACCTGCAATGGCACAAGTAGGCTTCTCTAGTTGTAAGCTGAGAGGGTCCATATGGAACTTTGTCCGGCGAGACGACGATGGACGAGGGAAATTGGAGATTAATCTTTGTAAAGCGAAAAAGAGTGTTGAGGCAATCGTTGTTGATTGAGTAGCTTCTCTATGGAGCTATATACTGTGTGGATCACGTGCATGGTCCGCACGTACGCGGGTGGCCCAAGCTCTATACTGAACCGTCACACACCCCCTCAGCTTCATGTCGATCGAGAGGTGAAGCTAAAATCTTACTTAATTAAGTAACTAAATATATAAAATTACTATTACTCTTAACGCTACCTTAGAGGGGCTACGCGATATTAATAAAGTAAAACTATTAAATAAACTCTTAATATTTAGCTTTAAAGAGGACTTTAGTATGCCTGTTAGTAGCTATCTTATTTATAGAGACCTATTTAATAATAAGTTACTAAGCCTCTACCTCTTATTAGATATATATCTAATAGATATTAATGTATTAAATCTTCATTAATAATTCCTACTATTTATTAATTATTATAATAGATCTTAGGCATTATACCTAAGTTAAATAAAATTCTATTAAAGAAGTAAAGTTGCTTTACTATCTATAACCTAATAAAAAAATTAAAAGTAACTTTAATTTAGTTGTAGACTTAGTAACTATGCGCTAGATAGTAGCCTTCTAGTTAATAATTATCTTATTAAAAAAAGTGTTATTTTGATAAGCTTTAGTAAATTTCTTAATTATTAGCGTATAATGCGTCTAATATACTGAGGCAAAAAAATTATAGTAGCTCTAATTATTAAAAATAACTTTAATAACGTAGTATTAAGTTACTAGCAAGTATTGCTAGACGCGTTATACAGCTATAATATATAATTACTCTAAGTTAGTAAGATAGTAAATAAGGATAACGTAGCTTTAAGTAACGTTAGGCAACGTCTAGTAAGTAATATAAGTAAAATATCCTATAAGTTCCTAATATGACTTTATAAGTTAAACGTCTGTCTTCTTAATTAACTTATTAAGAAAGTTAATATTAAGCAGAAAGTTTGGTTTTTTACTTGCTATCTATAAACTATACTTGTTATAAACTTTATTAGTATATATATCTTAAATAAGCTAGATCTTCTTTTTCTAGTAATTATAGACAACGTAGACGCCTAGGAACCAGAACAGGTCTCCTATAGCCTTAGGTCCAAATTAGTCCTATAGCCAGTTTTTAAATTCTTAATATAAATAAGTATGTATTAGGTAATACGCTATAATAATATTATTAACGTAAATATATAGTATAAGCTAATTATCAATATATAAATATAAAAAGCCTTTAATGCGCTTAAGTCCTAGTATCTTAGCTACGACTTAGAATATATTATATTATAAGAGTAGCGCGTTTTTTAAGCTATAGAGGGCGTAAAGCACCTTTAGAAGCTTAATATTTACTTCTTTTAATATACTAAGAGTCTTAGCGTATAGCTTTTAATTAAGTATAAAATTAAAGAAAGCGTTAAGTACGTTATATTATTTTAGCTTTAAGCTAAAGTAGTTAGTAATTATAATAATTACTTAAAAGGTGTAAGCGGCGAGGATAGTAGTATAGATATTACTAAACTACTTTTATAGGTCTGTACATGTAATAAGTTTAGCTTTATACTTATAAAAATGATTATTTTTATTAGACTTATATATAAATACTTATATAAGTAAGATTACCTTAACACCTGAAGCCTGCGCAGTTTAATATATTACTAAGGTCTTATAAAAGTAGTTTTTACTTTAAACCTTTTAATACTTATGCTTGAGGACTTTTATAAACTTAGCGCTATATAAATATAACTTTAACTAGCTAATATATTTTAGGGTAGGGGGTAACTAGCATTAATAGATTTAAAAGTTATCTATTTTTACGTTACTAGTAATTATTATTATAGTAAAGGTATATAGGTAATTAGTAACGTATTAAGCTTCTAATTAAATTAAGTAAGTTTATAGGCTGCCTAAGTTTACTAGCTTTTAAACGCGCTTTATATTAACTACGTTATCTTATAGGATATTTAGATCTTAATGATATAAAGTATTATTGTCCGTACTCAGGGGCGATACGACGAAGGGTATTCTATAAGGCCCAACACGTGATCACGTGATCGTCTTATGTAATATCCGTGCGTAGCTTGCCTCCTGAAATATCGCTACCTTTATTTATATAATAGAGAGATAAAGTAATTATATAAACTAGTTACTTTTTTTATTACTTTATACGCTGCGCACACCGTATAAACCTCTTACTTTACTATACTATACTTACCCTATATATAGCTAGCTATAAGAGCCCTATTAACACTAATTAGTAGTGAACTAGTAAGGTTAACCGTAAATTAGCAAGAGGGAAGATAGAAGCTAAGTAAATAAGTTTTTCTATTTTATTACCTATTTTAATTAATAGAGGGTAATTTCTTAATTATACGGAGAAGACTTAGTACTGCTTACAGAACTAGAATAGGGGAGTAGATAGTGCTGTAGTAAGGACACTATATAAGAAGAGAGAAAGACTATGCAATAAGTACTACTTAATAATAAGGCTATATAAATAAGTAACTAGCTATGACCCTCCGTACAAAACTAATTAATTAATTAAATAATATAAACCTATAATATTACGCTATTAGTTACTAGACTCCTCGCCCTAAGTAGTAGTTATCCTATATAATATAAGAAGCTAGGATAATATCCGTGCATATAAATAATATATAAAGAACATAGGAATATTAATAGTAACACTAATAAGGGATACTAACCTAGAATTCTAAGAAAATAGGATTTATATAGCATTATATACTCATAGGTAATAGCTATTATACGTAAAATATACTATTACTAGTCTTTATATAATAACTATAACTAGAGCGCAACTCCTTTAGGCATATTAAAAAGACTTTTATAAATAAATATAAATATATTTTAATAAGCTTAACCGTGCGTTTAAGCGGGAATTACTATAAGTACTAATAGATAAAAATATTACCCCCTTATCTAATAGTAGTATAATAATAACTATAAAGCTATATAATGTGCTACAAGGGAAAGCTATTACATCTAAAAAGATCTATACGTAACCTCTATCGTAATATAAGACTTTATACAAAAGTAGACTAAATATAATATTACTAAACACTTTAAAGATACTAGAATTACCTGCTTTAGCACCTTAACCAGCGCTATAATAGTTACTATATAGATAACCTATACTATTCTATCTAGCGCCTGCTTTATATTCCTAATTATACGCACTATCGCCCACTGCAGCGTATGCGCTACTATAAGTATCCCTAGTCTAATACTTATAACGTTATAGCCTGTACGAACTACTACCTACTAGGGAATTTATTAATAAGAGACTTCTAGTAGATATGATTATATAATTTTAAAAGGCATAAAAGAAGGATAATAACTATACTAGTTAACTATATAATATCTTTATAGATAAGACTAGAATCTTTATAGATTTCTGCCGACGATTAGATATCCAGGAAACCTAGTACGTAGACATCTTTCTAGACATCTTAGAAGGCCGTGCGAACATGTACTACCTATATAATATAGGACTAGGATATACCTAGAAGCACCTATACAAAGCTCTAAGTAACTCTTTTAATATAAACGTAAATTATAGTTAATACTAAACTAACTAGATAATGATAACCTTCGCACGATACTAATAAGAGAATTTTAATAAAAGTTTATATAAAGTCCTAGAAATAATAATTAATAAGCTTATACTTACTTAAAAAGTAATAAGACTAGGCTTTAAAGGGGACGCTATGCTTTATACTACTATTATATAAGCCTATTAAGGATAGCTAAAACTAAAGTAACGTGTTTCACCAGTCATTGAGCCATACCAGTCACTGAGCCACCCCACCAAAACTGACGCAGCTTTCTGCACGATAGCTCAACAACGCAACAGTTAAATTTAATATAAATAGATTAATATAATAGCTATAATCTCTAGGTACACTGAGTCCTTCTATAGCCTTGCTTATGGCAGTTGCTGCATGTAGGTGGTGCTCGTGATCGTCCTGCACGGTCCTCCTGCTCTACCTGCTGGAGCACCCTTTCAGCCTCTGCAGCCAGCCTTCGACCTTCCTTAGCCTGTAGAGCCCCTCCAGAGGCAATATACTGCCTACGCCTCTCCTGTCTTTGTCTACGACGTTGATTGGTAGCCTGTAGTTTCCTAATATCTTCTGCTAGGAGAGTCACTGTATTTATAGCATGCTGACAGCTCTTAACTAGCTGCCTGAGCATCTGGTGTGTAGGGCTCTGAGACGGTCGTTGTAAACGATCACGTATAAGCCTAGCCTGCTGCTTAACCTGAGTAGTAGTGTGAGGCGTCTCAGCTGTCCATGCTGGCTCAGCGCCCGTCTGTAGTGGTGACGGTGTCCTGACTACAGTCAGGCATGAGAGGACCCGATCAGGACAGGTAGGCACCAGCCCTGTCGCTTGAAAGCCAGCCTTGATGTTCTGCTCTGTAAAAACAGCCCTACGTACACGTGGGTAGATTGACAGGAACTCTTCCTTGTCTACATGATAGACACGCTGTCTGGCCAGCTCAGTCACTTCATGTCCGTACGCTGTCTTGAGAGGTGAGAAACAGCCGACATCTAAAGGCTGTAGGAGGTGGCTCGTATGGGCAGGCATACACAGGCTGATGATCCTGTGTGTCCTACAGTATTGATCGAACTCAGGGGTAGCATGGCTGCTATGACCGTCTAGAATAAGCAGCCGCCAGGTGCCGACTGTACGAGACTCTGTATGCCGAGTGAAGTGCTCTAGCCAGGTAAGCCCTAGGCTATCTGTCGTCCAGCCATTGTCGCTGACAGCCAGTACCCAGCCAGCAGGTAGGTCAGTATACCAGCTAGCCTGGTGGAGCTTGCCAGGTAGGATGATGAGGGGTGGTATAGACCACCCAGCTGCGCAGACGGCTTCAATCGTCTTAACGTAGTCTCGATTGCCTGGCTGTATGTGTATAGCCCTGCCTATAGTGTCTGAGCTGGTGACTACTCTAGACGTAGAGGCGACCCCCATTAGGAAGCCTGTCTCGTCAAAGTTGTAGGTGTCTGTATCCTGTATGCCGTATGTCTGTCGCGTCTCCTCCACAAGCTTGTACCAGGCAGAGATCTTAACAGGATCCTCACAGAGCGCGCGCTGACTGTGGAAGCTCCTAGTCCACTTGGTCTGTAGCTCTGGCTGAGCCTTGATGAAGCGTGATACCCAGTTCTTACCCACTGGCTGTGGGGCAGGGATCTGGCCGCGCGCAGCGAGTAGATGGTCGGCCATCCTACGTACGTCGATGATGTAAGGTGGAAATCCACGTCGGTTGAGGTCTAGTATCCACTCTACTAGAGCCTGCTCCTCTGTAGGATGTAGCTTTCGTTTCTGGGCGTTAGCAACGGCCCGAGGTAGGTGACCGTTGACACGTCGACGTAGGGTAGATCGATCGATATCATAGAGCCTTGCAGCGTTTCGGTAGCTAGAAACCTGTCTTATCTGAATCGCATGGGTCGATAGAGCTAGCCTGGCTTCCTTTTCAAGCTGGCGGGTGCGTTGTGTGGTGGGCATCGTGGGTGTTGTGTAGAGACGCGTCGCGATCTTGGTGGGGTGGCTCAGTGACTGGTGTGGCTCAATGACTGGTGAAACACGTTATATTATATTTACTATTAAACCTTCGTGCGAAGCTTTATTTAGTAATTTATAAGTAGTACTTTAAGTTACTATAAACTATAGAGCTAACTAATATCTCTAGAAACTATTTAACGCATACTATACTAATTACTAATATAACTTTATATAGAGAGAAAGGAGCTTCTTATCCTGCGAAAGAGGACGTAGAAGGTCTTTACTAGGATTTAGATTACGCTCTAGGGACAATCGTACGTAGACAAAGAAATGCTTTGTCTGCCATAAGGAAAGATACTAGTTAT
Source organism: Bimuria novae-zelandiae CBS 107.79 (assembly GCA_010015655.1). Classification (NCBI taxonomy): domain Eukaryota; kingdom Fungi; phylum Ascomycota; class Dothideomycetes; order Pleosporales; family Didymosphaeriaceae; genus Bimuria; species Bimuria novae-zelandiae. The sequence continues at coordinate 317,233 of ML976735.1, forward strand.
TAAATTATCCTTGCAATAACTATAAGCGCGCGAAGAACTAGTATATATTCTTATATAAAGGATTTTATAATAAGACCCTATTACGTAAAGCTATTACCTTATATATCTAAGAATTTAAAGGATATTTTAAGGAAGAAGATAATCAATATAATTTAAAAAAAATAAAATAAAAAGTTAAAGATATAGAGTAAGCTATTAATTACCTTACTTTTATTACTTACCTATACTATATAACTGTAGAGATAATTTATAGTATTAAACCTAAAGAGTACGCTAAGTAGTTTATTCTTAATAACTAATAATATATAGTATACTAAGGTAAACTCTAGGATATAAGTATAGTAAAGATCTCTACTATTAGTAAGTCTTAGCTTAAGGCGTACGTACGGAAAAACCTACGTATAGAAATTAACTAGACACCTAGCCACGCAGATATTAGCTTTAGAGGTTACATACTAAAAAAGTTACTTAGTACTATATAAATTAAGAACCTAATTAGTCTAGTTACCTACTATATCTTAAATACCTTAATACTATTCTTGCTATTACTAGTAGACACTAACTAGCTTAGGGTATACTTTAATAATATTCTAAACGTTATTATACGCAAGGATAAGACTACTATCCCTATTATATAAAAATAGGGATATCCTTTCTTTAACATAAGTATGGAAGAATCTATGTCTTTCTTTACTAAATTAGAACTCCGCTACTTTTATCGCCGATTTAGATACCCCCGTACGAAGAGACTCTAAAAGATACTAGCTAGCACAGGCTACGACGTTAATTTAGCTATATTAAAAGAAATTAAGAAATTCTACTACCTCTACTAGTCGTATAACTAAGCACTACGAAGATTTAAATTTACTATTAAAAATAATACTTACTTTAATTATAAGGTTGTTATTAATGTTATACAAATTAGTAATCAAGACGTACTATATATTATTAATATAGATATATTATTTTAGGCTGCTATATTCCTAAAGTTAATATTTATACGAAATACCTAGGATACACTATGTAAGTGCTAAATTAATACTTATTAGGGACCGCTAGACTATATTATATATAACTTAAGTATAAACTTTATTTTTAAGGATTTTAGAGCTCGCGCGAAGATTATAGGAGCTACTTATAAATAAATACCTATAGAGGCTTATTAGGTAGTTAGGAAAATTAAATAAGTGAACGTACCCCTTAAACGCGTATTTAATATTTTAAAGATTAAGCTAGGTAACTGTATAGATAATAGGGATATTTTATAGATAGTAGTTAAGGCCTTAAATAATACTGCTAGCCCACACGGTCTAGTGCCTATAATACTTATCTTTAGGACATATTTAAGAGTTAACTTAGACTTTTTACTATCGCCTAATATTATCGCACGGATAATAGCTATATAAAAAGTAATAAAAATGCTTTATAAGGACTGCATAATAGCTAATATTAATTATATAATTAATATACGTAATAGTCTTATATTACACGAAGTTCTTACCCTCCCCCTTAGTTTAGAAATTATAGTATAAAGAGAGAAGGAAGGTTAGACAGGCCTATATAAAATTAAGGGTATAAAGGGGAGAGATATTATTATTAAGTGAAAAAATAGCCTACTAAAGCTTTAATATACGCAAGTTAAACTATACTATAGAGAGTAAGAAGATAACTTACCTATAATAAAAGACCAAAATAAACTAGCCCCTATATGTAGGGATCCCCTATAGAAGAGGAGGAGGGGACAACCCCGTAAGAATACTATACTACTAGAACTAAGACCTACCCTAGACTAAGTCTCTTAAGATAATAACGCCGCACCTACGTATAGAGAAGAAATAGACGCTAGAAGGAGTAAAATGATAAGAAGACCCGTATAAAGAATAATAAATTAGTTATTTCTAACCTAAAAGAAGAAGCATAATTAGGCTTTATCTTTAAAATTTTATATAAATAGTATAATTACTATATCTAAAAAACTATTTAAGGAATTAGACTATATAGAGATAGACACCCTAATTATAAATAATACTTTTAAAATTATAGCGTATAACTTAACTAAGTATATAGGCTAGATCTTTAACCTACGCCTTATATAAGAAATTAAGAGTAATATAATCTAGCTATATAAAAAATCCTGTCTAGTATTTATTAGCTATTTAGATATGGAGAAAAATAAGATTTTTATTTAATTACTTATTATTTAAAGAATAAGCTAGAGACTACTTTTTATAATTAAAGTAAGCCTAAGAGCTATATATAAAATATATTTTAAGCTACACGATATTACACAAGCGTATATTTAGTCTACTAATAAGCTAATACGTACGCTCTATGTAAGGCTACTAAAGGAGATAAACTAGAGCTTTCTACTAAATATAATCTTTTAGATTATACGATCCTTATATAGAGCTGCTACATCTGGTCTATACTAGTTTAAGACATACTATAACTACTATAAGGAGAGGCTTTATATGCATATCTCTTCGTACGACCTATATCTCCTAATTACTAATAAGGGAGAAGACAATTTTAGTATTACTAGCCTTTAGGTAGATAATACTCTTAGTATCGTTATAAAGGGCTTTGTAAAGAGAGAAGAGAATAAGCTATAAAAAGTAAGACTATTCTATTTAAGAATTAACCTATTAAGTTTAATAGAGGGAAGATCTAGCTTATATAAGATAAGGTTATCCTTACGTAGAAGGGACAGGCTAAGAACCTCTATATAGTTAATATTATAGTAAAGGATATAGTATAATAGTACGTTATATAAAGAGCTTAAGGCGCCTATATTACCTTACTATATTATCTAAAGGCGGTATTTAACCTTTTAATTATTACCTAAACTATAGAACCTTCGCACGAAAATATTAAAGCTTTTAATACACAAATTTAGTAGCAGATAGATAATAGTAGTAAAGGACTTACCTTTATGCTACTATAACTTAACTATATAAAGCTATTTATCTTTATAGACGGATTATTTGCTAATAATAAGGACCTTAGCTATTAGCTTAGATTTCTAATTATATTAGGAAATAAAAACTATATAGAATATAGTAAGGACTTTACAAGCCTAGGGAATATTATATACTAGAATTCTATAAAGTGCAAAAGAGTAACTAGAAGCGTCCTCGCTAGTAAACTATATAGAATAATTAGAGGTTTTAATAACGCAATTGCCTTAAGTATAACCTTATAATAAATTATATAAATGCTTAAATTACTACTAATTCTAGTAATAATTTATATAGATTTAAAGTCTCTGTACGACTGCCTTGTTAAACTAAGAATAATAAGCAAGAAATAGCTTATAATTAATATTATATCCCTCCGCGAGTCGTGCGAGAATAGGGAGATTACTAAAATTAGGTAGATTAATAGTAAAAATAACTTAGTAGATGCGTGCATAAAGAAAATACTAAATAAGGCATTTTAATTACTTATTTTAACTAACACCCTTTTAATTATGGTAGAAGCATCTATTAACAGGCTAGAACCTATACGCAGAGACACCTAATACCTATAACTAATTAGAATAAAAAAAAGTTGCTAGTGTCCTTACGCAGGGGCGATACGGCGAAGGGTATTCTACAAGGCCTAACACGTGATTACGTGGTTATCTTATATAATGTCCGTGCGTAGCTTGCCTTTTGAAACATTGCTACCTTTATTTATATAATAGAGAGATAGAGTAATTACACGAACTAGTTATTCTCTTTATTACTCTATACGCTGTGCACACCGTACAAACCTCCTATCTTGCTATACTATGCTCACCCCATTTATAGCTAGCTGTGAGAGCCCTATCAACAATTATTACTATATTAGTTAGGTATATATCTTTTAATTTTATTAACTAATTAATAAGTAACTTTTTACTATAAGGGCGTGAAATAAATGTTATAAGCATAGTAGCCCCTTATAAGATAGTTTATTATATAATTAATAGAAGCTAACATATCTGTAAAGTTATTAAAAGGTAATTAATATTAAGGGATTAATCGTTTATTAGTATTACCCCCAACTAATAACTTAGTTAATCGTCTGACAGGCACTAGTGTAAGTATTATTATAAATTTAGCCGTATTATAGAGACGTGACTAACGTGTTATTATAAGTTCTTTAATAAATACGTTATTAATCTTATATAACTTAATACCTTTTTTAATTACTACATTATCTACGTAGCCATCGTAGCCTTTATAAAAGGTAAATATATTAAATACTACGTCTCACGTGCGGATAACTTAATCCTTTGTTAATAACTAAATCTAGAAGATATTAATGCTATTATAGCCTACGAAATGGCTAATTAGGACGCGCCAGGCTGTCTTCACTCTACGTAATAAATATTTATTAAGGATATATACGTAATAACTAATTAGTTAAAAGTAGCTTATTATAAGCTTATAATTTTAAATAATTTTATATATCGTACGCTAATTAAGGACTTTAGATAATATTTAATTAAGCAGGTATACTACTATTTTTATTAACCTATATATTAATTACTGTAAAAAGTCACTCTAGAGGCATAAGGCGCGGGCCTTTATTATAAATAGCGTATTATTAATCTTAGTCCCTTTATTTTACGTAGAAGTATTTAAAGCGTGTAGCTTAAAATATATGCCTAGCTTAGTATAAAGTTACTTTATAAAATAAATAATGCTATGCTTAGTGTTAAGTTTAATTATAATTACATTATAGTCATACTAATGCTAAATAAGTTATATAGTGTTTTATATTTAGCGGCCTAGCTCAGCTTTTGGTTTTATTAGCAAGAACTCTACTTCGTATTAACGCGAGTATTAATAAATAGTATAAGTGCTTTACTTATTACTATCATAGCCGGACTCTCCCCATTATTATAGTTAAATAAGGTTAATTAAAATTTAATAAAAGATGTGAGGACGGGCACGGTCTCCTGCATCTAGAGAAGTAGATGAGGTAAGTTGGCTCTATTTTAGCTACACTAAGATGAGGAGACTGTAGGTACATAGGCTCGCAGCGCTTTTGTGCGCTTATCGGAGGGGAACAACTATCCATCTGAAGTAACTGCGCTGGGTGCGCGGGCAGCCACACCAGCGCGTAAGGCAGTTGCGCCTCGTACGCGAGGTCATGTGACCTGCCGGCATGCCAGGCCGTCACAAAAGAGATAGATAGCGTCCTCTAGCGTATAGTAAAAGATCTACTCTATTAACTTTAATTTAGTATAGACTTAATAAAAGTCTTAATTAGCAGGTCCTACTACTTTTACTCCTTTAATATTATTATTTAAATAATCTATAACCTTGCGTTTTAGATAGTCCTAAACTTTATAAGCTATCGTTAAAAAGATTTCTTAAATTTTCTTTAGTGCCTTTGATAACTAAGTTTAAATAGTTATTATAAGTAAGAATAACTTTATTAGTTAAAAAAAATCAACGGTAATAAGCTAGTAGTCTGTATAGTACTCTAAGTGCGTAATAACTCCGTATTTATTATATAGTGTATCTTAACCTAAGTTAAAGTAAATACTATTATCACGATAGCGTCTAAGACTAATAACGTTTATAAGAAAGCTAAGTACTAAAGCAATATAAGTAATTAGCGTTATTACTATGCCTATTAATATATTAATTATAAAAGTTATTTTATTTCAGACCATAATTTTATAGTAGTGCTTATTTACTTTAATATTTTTACTAGTATTTTTAATGCGCTCTTGCTCCTAGCCTACCTAGTTAGTTATATTAATAACGTAGGTGTTAGAACCTAGGTTGAGAATCTATTAGTTTTAGAGAGGTATAGCATAGTTATTCATAGTAGTAATAGTTAACTTATTTAATAGGTTTCCGTTATAGTTATCTAGTAGAGCGTTTAAGACTTTAGTTACGACACTATATAAGTCTATTATAAAAACTAATACTGTATTATTTAGCGCTTATCTGTTATTAAGGTACATAATTAGAGTAGCTGATAATATTTTTAAAAATTACTTATTAGTTTTATTAACTAACCTCTAGATGCGTGCTAGTAAACTAAATTTATTTTATAAAACTTAATTAATATACTAGCGCGTAGTAGAAACTTCCTAAAAGTTACTTAATTATAAGCAGAAGTTCTTATCAAGGTAGTAGTATAAGCTATACTAGTGTTTCTTGCTATAAAGACATGTGCTCTTTAGCGCTTAAACTATAGTAGTCTTATTATTACTCTGCATCTTTACTACTTAAAGGTTACCTACTATGCTATTAAGCTTTTAAGAACTAGGTTAGACTTATTAAACATAGTTATATAGGTTGTAATATAGTCCTCTAGTATAGCTATTTACGTATTATTATTCTTATAATTAAATAGCTTAATTAGCTTAAGCGTAGCGTACTTAAAGTTAATATTTTTAAGAATTATTTAAAAGTCTTCTTATACGCATGTGTCTTTTATATTAAGTAAATTAATTTTAGCGTACTGGCTAGTAACTTTAATTTATAATTATAGCTAGTTTAAGGTTACGCGACTTTAGTAAGGCATATAAGTACTTATAATTATTTATTAAGTTATATTAGTAGACTATTATTAATAGCATAAAGTAATTTTTAAGGAAGATAAGCGACGCGTACGGTATGTCCTTATTATAAAGTAAGTAAACATAGTGCTTAGCAATTATTTTACTAATATCTAGACTTAGGTTTTAAAGTACCTACCTCTACTTAAGGTAGCAAGTATATTACTTTTTATATTAATTATGCGCAAATTAATATCGTTAAAATTTAGTATTATTAAGGTTAATATTAGTATATATTATACTAAGTATTTTAACAACTTTATATTAGTGCGCTATAGTCTTAACAGGCTTTATTAGTAGAGGCAGGTTAGCTATAGTAACGTTAGGATTATAATATTATTATAGATCGTGCTACTACGGGGCGTTTTTATAAAGAAAGATCTATGCCTGCTAGTACTTAAGCTTATTAAAGACTATGGTAACATGCGCTATTATAGGATTAGATTTTATTACTATTATAAAGTTATATAGATATTATATAAGTTATATAAAGTATTGGATCAGTGAGCTGGACAGATTAGTGAGATGGACAGAATTTCTTGACAACGAATACCACAACTATAACGCGTAATAGCTTAACACCTAGGGAGAAATAATACTTAGTAAAAAGGCAGGACTAAGCTTACGCTTTAGAAATATAATAATAGCTAATTTTAAAGCCTAAAATACCCTGCTAAAGTATACAACGTGTCTTTAAAAACTCTTTATTAATAATATAATAGAATTACCGCACGCGCGAACACTCGCCCTAGCTTTTAAAAGCTTACTACAACTAAAAAGCAAATAATTGTCTAATATATTTATTAAGATCTGTTAAGATCCAACACGATGCGGATAGGGCATGGACACTTATCCGTGCGCTCAGCTAAGAACTCCCGACTCAGCCACGAGTCACGTGACTAATCACGCGTCCCAGAAATATCGAGCGTCCCAGAAGTATCTTGGCATATGGGACCTTGGAACTCTTAGGACCATTAGGACTTATAGGACAAGTCGTGTATATAGGAATATAATAATAGACTTTTAACATCGTATTTAACCTGTTTATTAATTTATTATTTATATTTAACTTAGGCTCTTATTGATTTAACTATATTATATACACCTTTAATACTAACGCCCTATTAATAATCGTAAGCTATTAATAATAACCTTACTTATATTACTAATATTTTTACTTAAAAACTAACCCTAGCCTCCTTTAGGACTAGCTACCTCGAAAGGGCTTAATATAAGAGTTAATAATACCTTTTTTACTAATATAACGGATACTTAAATAGATACTCTTAAAAGAGCAAGTATTATTATAGCTAGTAAATAAATAAAGAGCTTTTATAAAAAGCCTAACTTCTTTTAAAGTAAACGTAATTATATAAAACTATAGATCTTACAACTTAATCTATATATTTATAGAATAAAGAAAAAATAAGAAGATACTAATAAGACTATATTTTCTTTTACTTATATAAATAAAGATACTTTTAAGTAGATTTATCCTTACGTTAATTAATACCTAGCCAAAGCTAATATAGAAGGCGACGCTATGGAGAAGATTATAAAAAATTATAACACCTTTTATACTAAAGTTAAATAATACTTTAGAATTGCTAACTAAGAAGCTATCGCTGAACGAAATATTTCATAACTTAAATAAACTTATTTAGTAGTTAAATATAAATCTAAATTTCGCAAGAATGCTAACTAAGTTAAGTAAAATAATATTAGTCTTATAACTATATTTTATTAAGGGTTAAAGCGGCACGTACACGAAGAACTATTACGTAGTAGAGTAAAAACTAATAACTTATAAGAAATTGTACTAGAAGTAACTTAAATTAATAATAAATAATTTAAACTCATGCTAGAACTAAGAGAAAAGGAAAAGTTATAAAACATTTATAATAAAAGCTAATTATTATAACTCTAAATAATAGCTATAGCAAAGGAACTAAGTTAACTATAGTTACTAATTAATAAAAGTAATCTAGTACTAATAAGTTAATGTAATAGAAAAAAAGATAGGAAAGGCTAAAGGCTTTTATAATTCTAACTAAAGACGTACCCTAGACGGAACCTATAGATAAGGAACTAGGGCACGCCTTTGCTATATATGTAGTAAACTAGGCTATATAGTTAGAGACTACAGATCTAAGAATAAGTTTATTAGATAGTTAAATGTACTAACTATTAACGTCGTAAAGACAACCGACGAAGAATAGTAAGTAGTAAATACTATTAAATAACTTAACATCTACAATAAGGACTTAGAACGATTAGGATTACCTAACTTATAACTTAATAAAAATATTGTGACGCTTAGTCAACGATCAGGGAGCTCGAAAATAAAGACTATTAAGGAGAAGAAGCTCTAATAAGACGTTAAGCTATTTAGAAGTTTAGAGGATCGCGTGCTTAGCTACTTAGCTACTTAAATTAACTTTAGCTAGCGTAGAAAGCTCTAGTAAGGTATTTTTTTTATAATACACCTCCTAGGTTATAAGGCATAGTAAAATAAGCTAAATAGTAATTTAAAGTATAAAAATAGTAGCGAACTTACGCGTAGAGCCTAAAAAGCGTCTAGCTTAGATTACTAGCTTACTAGGTAATTAGTCTAAGTAGCTAGTTTATATATAGTTCTAAAAAAAAGGTAGAGAAAAAGGAGCAGCATACTTCTACTATAAAGCTTTAATAAATATTTAAAGACAGCTATTTACTTGCAACGTAATTAGCGCGAGTACCTACGTAAAAAAGTAAAAAAAATAGAAGGAGTAGCGTACTTCTACTATAAAGCTTTAATAAATATTTAAGGGTAAATATCTACTTATAACGTAATCCGCACGAGTACCTGCGTATATAAATAAGAGAATAGGTAGCTATAGACTTACTATACTTTATACTTTAATGTTTCCTAAAAATTCTACAAGTTTTACTATCCACCCCTTTTACTTAAGCTTAAATAATAACACTTTCCACTAATCCTTTTAAATTTAATTTTTTATTTTACTAATCTCCTTACTTATAGGTTTATTATAAAGCTTATAAAATACTTCTCCTTAAAGCGCGTACTGTAAGCGGGTGCACTTTATAGGCTTCTATTAATACTAGCTATTTGCTCTATATGGGCACTTATAGTTCGCATTAAGAGTGCGTCCGCCGAGCGTAGCGTACATGCCTGCATGCTTAGTTGTTTGGTCAAGCTGCGCGAGCCATCGAGCATATCCTTCTAGAGACAGAGTTGCTACTGCGCCTGGTCGCGATAGGTTATTAAGCTCTTTCTAAGTCTACTTATAGTTGTATCGTAGTGGTGAGCGTAAGAAATCCTTTATTAGCAATATACCTTTTATCTCTAGGAGATTTAGGAGCACAGCGTTAGCGTGTGCGCGATTCTATTCAGATAGCTATTTAGTTATGTCTATTGTTCTGCCGCTTTGTGGGCGTAGGACGACCTCTCTGTATGTATATTGTACCTACTCCTTTTAATTATCATCGCTCGGGCAAAGATTATTTTTTAATTCTTTTATTAGCGCCTATAGCGTTTACTAATTATCTTATTATAGTATTATAAGCTTTAAGCTTTATAAATTAATTATAGTATATACCTAGTTCTAGAGTGCCTAAAGCTTTATTATAAGCTAAGTATAAAAAGTAGACTTTAGCTTATAGCGCTTAAGCTATTATATACAGGGCTCGCCGCTAGTATTTAAGTCTAGTAGCTTTAGAGCCTAGTTATGTATGTTTATCTACTTAGAATCTTTAGGGTTAATATAACTTTATATTTTTTAAGCCTTTATATAGTACTTAAGCTACGTGTACTAAAGTAAGAATAAGTTATAATTTATAATTTAATAACTTACTAGGAGCTTTATAGTAGTTATTATACAGTTTAGCTTTATTATAAGTTATAAGCGTCGAGACGTAAGCGTTAGAATAATAAAAAGTAAAGAATAGCTTTTTACTTTAATTATTAAATAAGGAAGAGCAAGTATATTATATAGTAATTATAAGGGTACTAGGCTTATAACTATAGCGCTTAGTTAATAATTAGGGAGCTTAAAAATAAAGACTATTAAGAAGAAAAAGCTCTACTAAGACGTTAAGCTATTTAGGAGTTTAGGGGATCGCGTGCTTGGCTGCTTAGCTACTTGGATCAATCCTAGCTTGCGCAGAAAGCTCAAGTAAGGTGTCCTTTTGCAACAAATATATATAAAGGTTTAAATAAGGAAAAGATAGAGCTAGTACCTTAATTTTTTATACTTTACCCTAGCTAGAGTTGTGAGATTGTTAGGGTTATTAAGGATGGGTGATAATTGTGTGTGTCATAGTATAAGGTCTGATAAAGAAGTGATAAGATTAATTAATTTAATCTCTCTTATAATTATGTCTCTAGCAGCTAGTTAACGCCTCCCATTTAAAGTTCCTGTCTATGCGTTATATGTAATAGCCCTTGACCTTTTCTAGCCTAGGTACTTTACTATATAAAATCTAACACACACTTTTAGCTTAGAGTAATCTATTAATTCAGCTGCATATACTAAGGTTATATAAAGGAGAGGTTATTAAATTAATCTTAAATCTCCTTTAGAGGTGCTTTACGTGCTTCCTTTTAATCTCTTATCTTTACTAGTCCTAAATAGTCTAAAAAGGCTAGCTACTTGTTTACTAGGAGTGCCTTTGTAAGGCTATCTATAATTATATCTTTAGATCGTGTGTACTTTATATCGATTCTGCTGTCTATAACTTCCTGTTAGAGCCAGTGATTATGGATATCCACATGCTATAACTTAGTTTGTAGCTTACAAACTTCTTAAGTTACTAGTTTAATAGTCTGCTAGTTGTCATATTTAGTTATAATTATTAGGCTAGGTAATTAAACCCTTAGCTTTTTAATTAAGTAAGACGTAAAGATAGCTTCTTTAGCTATTTATAAAAGTGCTAGGAGTTTCGCTTTTATAGTTAATGTCATAATAGTCTCCTGTTTGCTAGCTCTCTATGTAATAAGTCTATTAAATAGTTTAATAGTATATCCTTGTGAGCTCTTGCGGTCTAGTATATTATTGGTAAATAAGGCGTTACTAGCTACTTATAAGGAATTACTTTTACTAACTTAGAGCATTATCTACTTCGTGTTATTAAGATATAATAAGACTTAATTAGTAGCATAGTAGTACTCTAGTCCTAGGATTGTAAAGAATCTAGCTAGTTAAGAAGTTATAAAGGCAATATTTAGTCGCGTACTAATAGTTATATATAGTAGTAATTTAATCTTACGTTACTCGGCCCCAATGGCTGATTCTCAGTTTTTCTCCGAAAAAGGCCGTGCTCCGCACGGCCCTACTAGCTCAATGATCGCACACGCTCAATGAT
>ML976735.1:331473-347713 GCA_010015655.1 Bimuria novae-zelandiae CBS 107.79
CAAATGTTTGGCGATGTAATTACCATACAAATTACTTTACAAAAGGCATTTTACGACATTTGGATCATTGAGCGTGTGCGATCATTGAGCTAGTAGGGCCGTGCGGAGCACGGCCTTTTTCGGAGAAAAACTGAGAATCAGCCATTGGGGCCGAGTAATACTTATTAATTTTTAAAAGTAAAGCTAGTCCTTCTTTTAGCTTAAGCTTCCTTATTGCTATTAGAGTATTATGCTAGATTGTTTGGTTGTTAATTAGGCGACTTATTTTATCGTAGTATAAAGCCTAAGAGAGTTAAATAAGTTGTTTTTAATAGTCTCTAATTACTTTAATCCCTAGATACTATTATAGGCTTTCTTTAATTATTATTAAGTACTTTTTCTTAAGTTGCTTTACGGCTTACTATGCTTTATAGGTTTTAGATTTATAGTATGCAAGGATAATGTTATCTACGTAAAGGAAAATAATAATCATGTCCTTAATTATATAGCAGGGCTTATAGGGTATAATTTAAAACTTAAGTTAAGTAAGCATCGCTGTGAATTTCTTTTACTAGAGTAATAGAGAGATTCTTAATCTATATAAGGTTTTTTAAACTTTTAAGATAGTGCTAGGTTTTCTATACCTTTATAGCATTTGCATGTATATGTTAAGGTCCCAAAGGGGTAGCTAGTCCCTAAGGGGCTAAGGTTGGTTCTCGGGCAGGAATACTGTAGTAGGACAAGAGAGGGTTGTAGTGATAGCTTGCGCTTGTCACTAGGGCGTTAGTATCGAAGGTGTGTACAGCACAATCAAATCAACAAGGTTGCTTATTCAGATCCAAACGATAGATTGATAAACAGGTTGAACACGAATGCCATAAGGGTATTCGTGCTAGGTTATATACATGGTCATTTCTGCCATCCCCCGTTCCCTTCCATCCGGGATGGTTCTGCTTGGCGGGATGGTAGATCACGTGACCTCGGTAGTGCAGTCCCACCTTGGGTTACCCCGCTGCGCTCACCGTTGGTTGTTCTTTGTTGCGATTGTTCAGATCTCAACAGTATACTTTTCTACCTAGTAATGCGTGCACAAACGCCTTCGTACTTCGTAACGTTATATTATATTAGTTTAAGATTATATTTAGCCGCGATAGCTATAAGCAGTTAAAAGGAACGTCTTACTAGTATTACTATATAGGTGTCCTAAGAGGTAATATTGCGTTATTAGTTTCCTTTAACTACCAGTCGTGCTTTGCACTTGATGAAATGGTGGTGTTTATTAAACTTATATATATATACCCACGTGTAATTTAGGATCTATTGTCCCGTCGTCTTTATAGTCTTATATAGTACTTCTACCTATAATTTTATAATTTTATAACTATTTAGGTGCGATTATTATGCTTCCTTAAATAATTTTCCTATTAGGTATTCGTCGAGATTTATTTTAAATATAGGTAGAGGTAGTAATTACGATTAGTAAATTTTACTGCCTTTTATAAGTAGTCTTTTTATTCTTACTTTATTAATTAGATCTTCTTTGTACTTACCTACGTTTTTGGCTCTAGTTCCTGTTATAAAGGCTGTTTCCTAGGGAACTGTCTTTAATAATTAAATTTTAAAAATACTTAGTACTTTCCTAATTATTAACTGCGCTAGTAAGGCTGCAAGTAATAGTATTATTAGTAAAGTTAAGTAGTAATCCTTAATCTTTTATCCTTAGTGGTAGCTTAGTAGATCTGGCTCTTTATTATTATTTATATTATAGTTAACAGTTTTATCTTTATAAAATAATTTAATTTCTAGTTAGTGCATAGGTAGTAGTAGCTTAATTATCTTAATATACGTTGCTATCTCGTCTAGTGTGCTATGCATAAGATTGTCTATAAGATTCTTAGTTTTGCTATTAAAGATTATATTCTTATTAAAATTACATCCTGCGTGCTAATAACTTTTGCAAGTAATAGAACCTAGATCTAATAGATATTAAATAATTAGTATCCTACTAGATATCTAATCCATGCCTTTAGATTAAGTCTCTATAGTTATGACTTTCCTATATGTGTATCGTTCGTTATTACAAACGCTTTGCAACTATAGGCTTTTAAGTAAGCTAGATTTAGTTCCTTAAATAATATAATTAATTTATTTGCTAGTAATACTTATATAAAGAATAGCTCGTAAAGCGTTTTCTAGTTATTCAAGTAGTTTAGCGTTTAATTATATAGGTATACTTTGGCTCGTGTAATTTCTAGCCAGAGCTCTTATAGAAGATTCGCGTCTAGGTGTATCGCTCGCGATTTTTTCTTATTTACACCCTTTAGGCGTTTAGCGCCCCTATTTTAAGCTTATATATTTAGTGCTAAAGGCTTAATAACTATATCTTATCCTTACAACTAGCACTTAACTTTAGACCTAATTATTATAACCTTATTATCTAATTTAATAATGTTTAGGGTGATATTATATTAGTTTTTAAGAAATTAGAAGAAGTTTGTTAGTGCGTTAATAATTCACTTAGCTATTTAGTTATTAGTAAAGCAGAAATCCTATTACAACTTTAAGTACTTATCTAGAATAAGTATTTAACTCTTCTCCTTATTAAACGTCTATAGTTTATATAAATAGAAATTAATAGTAAGCCTCTTTTTAATTCCTTACTTATTAATTCTTAGTGTGTGGATAATTTGCCTCTGCATCTTTACTTATCTATATAAGTTATACTTTATTATTATAATTCTTTTAACGCGCACCCCCTTAGATTATTATACTAAGTATTTAATTGTTATAGATCCTAGATAACTAAGCCTCTTATACTAAAGTAAGGCTAATACTTTCTAAGTTCGTCTCTGCGTTCGAGAGTTATGGATATATGTGTAATAAGCTAAGTAGTACATAGGCTGGTATTTTAGTACCTATTACCTATAGATCTCTTTAAGTTCTCTAATAGTTGTTCTATTTAGTCTCTTAAGGGTAGTAGGTTCTAATTTAGTATTCTACTAGAATCCTTGCTGTCGTAATACTTAAAATAAGATAAGGTTATATAGCAGGTCTAGACAAATAGCTATATTATATAGTACTAGTCTTTCAGTTCCTTATTCGTATTGTAGATTTATCACAAGTAATCTATACCCCTTAATATATATTTCTGTATTACCTGTCCACACAAAATCCCCTTATGCCGGCGGTTAGTAATTATATATCTAATTAGGATTGTTCGTGATGTGGCAGGTTAAGCTAGAATTAAGGATAAATAAACGTCGCAGTAGATAATTAATATTATTTATTCTAAAAGACAAGATAAATACTACTTATATAGTAAATATTAATTTACTATTTAGTTACTATTTAGTAATTTCTAAAGTTAGAGTATAGGAGTTCTTTATAGCTAGAGTTCTAGTTCTAAGCCTGCTTTAACCTCTTAAAAGTCCTTAAAACTCTAGATTATGCTCTTGCTTTAGTGCAATAAGTCCCTTAATCTTTTTATTTAGTTACTACTATTCTAGGACTTTTACTAAATTTATATAGAAATAGTCCTTAATAGAGTGCTATATACTACATGCATAGAATTTCTGTCTTTTTTAATAGATTTTAGGCGCCTACCTGCTTTAATAAAGATTAAAAAGTCTAGGGAAGAGTCTTGCTTAACTATCTACTAGCCTATACGTTAATATTAAGGTCTATCTAGTTCTCTAAATAATAATATTTTAGTATTATAGGCGTCCCTACTTCGTGCGCTCTAAGCAGGTTTGCCGCTTTTACTAAGCTCTAATAAGTTACTTGCTATAAAGGCAGATCTCTGCTTTGTTCGCGATATTAGGTAGTTTAGCATTATATATTCTTAGAAACGCTTTATTATTTCTTTCTTAGTTATATCTGGTGTGAACCATCCGTTATCGTAAAAGGTTATTAACCACGTAGGAGTGACTTTGTTTATAGCAGTTAAAAAGTCTTTTACTATAGTATAAAACTATATTAATTTTAAGACTTTATACGTCTCCCCTTTAGTAGCTACTTAATTTTATTCTACTAGCTATGTATCCTATATTTTCGTAGTTTATAGTAGTTTTAAGTATAAATAATATTAGTCGCGTGCGTCTTCTTATTTAAATAGCGTATTAATACTAACTATAGCTTTAAGATTAATAATTTACTATTTTAGTAATTAATTAAGTAGGCAACACGTCGTTTAGAGATACTAGCTAATTATTAATTATATAAAGATAATAATTTACTAGAGGTTTAACTACTTCTTCTTAAATGCGTGTTAATTATTCTTAAATTCTTTAAGCAACGTCTTATAGTATTTCAGATCCTCTTTAAAGACTTTAATACTTAATATAGATAGCTTAGAAATACGCGTTAGCGTTATAACGCCTATAGCTAGAATGTAGTTAGCTAGTTTTAGAGCTTATAGGATTACTAGCTCAGGTTTTAGCGTAGTTGTTAATTCTAGATCTAGTAGATCCTAGATACAATAGAGTACGTATCTTAATTAGATTTGTGTACCCTACGCCGTATAGTTAGTGTGGTCGTGTAGCGTGGTCGTTGTTACGTCGCGTAGGTGTGGCGTCGTTATGTTAGTAGTTAAGGCAATAAGACTCTTAATTATGAGATTAATAGGATTATTAAGGATAGGTAATAATTGTGTGTGTTACAGTATAGGGTCTAGTAAAGAAGTAATAAGATTAATTAATTTATTCTCTCTTGTAATTATGTCTCTAGAAGCTAGTTAACGTCTCTTATTTTAAGTTCCTGTCTATGCGTTATGTATAATAGCCCTAGACCTGTTCTAGCCTAGGTTCTCTACTACATATAATCTGACAAGAGTAAGCTAGTTCCTAGTAAAATAATAAATATTTTTAACTTCTTAGAGGAACACTAACTAAGAGAAGAAGACTTTAGTTTTATAGTAGTAAAATAATAAAATAAGGACTATAAAGTAACACTTTACTACGCTTACTAACCTAATCTAGTTAGTAAGGCAGTACGTAAATAGGTAGATTACTACTATAAGAATAAAGACTTTAAAAAGAAGTACTTAAATAAAAACCTAAACTATAAACTATAGTACGACCTAGATCACCGTAACCCTATACATAAAACTATATAATAGACACTCTATAGAGAAGACTAATGTACTATATATTACTAAACTAAGAAATATAGCTATTTTCCTTAAATATACTAATAATATAAATAAAAATAGTTTAACTATCTTATTACCCGGTATAACGTTTACCTCTAAGATAAACGCGAAACACGGTATTTGTTACACTTTAACTAGGTAATAAACTAAGCAATATTACTATTAGTTAATAAAAAATATATATTAAATATATAGTGAACGTGCTCATATCCTAACTACGAGAAATATATAAATTAAAAGGTAAAGTATAGATTTAATTATATACTTAAGGGAACTACAACCCTTAGGATTAAGTTAGTAATAAGAAATAAAGATAGTAAAGCTTCTTAAGAAAGGGCCCAGTAATGGCCCTAAGAAGAGAAAGGGAAAAGATACCCCTAGTCTATAAAGCTAGCTATAAGGAAGATGTCTTTTTTAGACCTAGGCTTAGGCAGGAAGACGCCTTTAAAGAATTAAATACTACTAATAGTTAGGCACTAATTAAGCTACTAGTATATCTTAAAGGAATATAGATAAAAGCTATACTAGACTTAAGAGTATAGGAGAGCTATATATTAAGAAAAGCACTTAATAGAGTAGGACTCTATAAACGTAAGAAGCCTATACTTTATACTATTTATATTATAAATAGATAACTAATACCTAGCAACATAATAATTAAATATAAAATTAAGATAATTCTTAAATTTTATAAACACTAAGAATTAATTACTCTTAGCATTATTAAGAAAGCTAATTATAATGTAATTTTAAAACTATCTTAGTTAAGCAAACACAGCCCTATAATTAATTAAAAAAAGAAGCTATCTTTCAAACGCTATAATTATATATTATAAGTAAAGCCTACGCATTAGCAGAATATAATAGTAAATAAGAAAGCTATTAATAATATAGTCTTGCGACGAATAGCCGAAAAACGGGAAATATCCTTGGCAGACACTGGCAGGAACCACCAGATTATAGAGCGCAAGAAGATAGATAACAGCACAAACTAAAAAATTCTAGAACGCTACTAAGCATGGAATTATATGTTTACTAAAAGAGAAGGAAAGGTAAACCTTTTTGAATATTAACTTTAAGAATATATAATTAACTTAAAAGAAAGGAAAACGCCACCCTTTAACCTACTATATAGTAAAACTAAGAAAGAACTCTAGCAAGAAAAGGAATTTATTAAGATAAATCTTATAAAAGAATATATTAAACCCTGAAAATTACTAGTCGCTAGTCCTTTTATATTTGTATCTAAGAAGGATAGACAACCACGGCCTTATATAAATTATAAGAAACTTAACGATATAATAATTAAAAATTAATATCTACTACTAAATACTTTAGAACTCTAAGACTAACTCTTAAGAGTAAAGATCTTTATAATAATAGATCTAAGAGATAGATACTACCTTATATAAATTAAGAAAGGTAATAAGTAGAAGATAGCGTTTAGAACATGCTATAAATTATTTAAATATATAGTTATACTTTTTAGACTTACTAATACACTAGCAATCTTTCAGGCACTAGTTAAAAATATCTTACGTAATTATCTACATATATTTATTATTATATATATAAACGACATTCTTATCTTCTCTGAAAACGAATCAGACCACGTACCACATGTACAGACAGTACTGAAAGTACTAGACGAAGTACACCTACAAACTAAGCTAAAGAAGTGCAAATTTTATGTATAAAGACTAGAATTTCTAGGATATATTATTAGCATAAATAAAATTAAATATATTAGAAACTAGCTAATGCTAAAAACTATAAAAAATATTTAAGAATTCTTAGAATTTTATAAATTTTACTAATAGTTTATTAAAGATTATGCGAAAATTATAATATCCTTAATAAATCTTATAAAGAAGGACGTACTATTTATATAAATAGCAAAGTGCAGAATATTATTCTAACTCTTAAAAATAGCATGCATAATGCCATCAGCACTCATCAACTTTAGAGATAGAGAACTACTACGATTCAAAACAGACGCAAGCGACCTTATAAGGGGCACATGCGCAAAGCAAGCAAAGAACGGCAAATAGCATCTAATCGTATACTATTCACGAAAGTTTAACGACACAGAAACACGATACGACGTACACGACAAGAAACTCTATACTATTATAAAAGTATTAAAGTATTAGAGGATTTACGCCCTTACTTACTTAACATTAAAAATCTATATAAATTATAAGAGCTTACTACGATTCACAACTATAAAAAAAACTTATTCTACGATAATAAATATAGTTATAGACTACTAGATAATATAAGCTTAAAGTTATCTATATAGTAGGGAAAGAAAATAGACGAGTAGACGCGCTTAGCTAATAAAATAATTATATAAAAAAAAAAAAAAAAAAAAAAAAAAAAGGGTACAGACCTACTCCGTAATACTAAAAAAAAATTAGATTTCTTAAACTAACGGTAGAGCTTAACTAACTTATTATTACTATACGAAAAGTACCTAAGGAAGTATAAACTAAAATTATATAATAGTACTATAATAACTTAGTGTATAGACCTCTAAATATTAAGAAGATAATAGAACTTATCTAGTAAAATTATAGCTGTAAAGGTATTAAGGAAGCAGTAGCTATATATATTTATAAATAAGTAGATTACTAACGTAATAAATATGCAACTTATCTTAAGTATAGAGAGATGCAAGCAATCCGAATACCTATAGCACTATAGGAAGACTTTATAATAGACTTTATAATAAGATCACCTAAGTTAAAAGATCTAGGAACAGGAATAAGCTATAACTTTATATCAATAATTATTTATTAATTCACTAAATACGTGGAATTACTACTATATTAAAAGATAACTAAAGTAAAGAAACTTGCATTCCTTATTCTAAAGAGAATTATAAGCGATAGAGATATGCTCTTTACGTTAAACTACTAGATAATAATTATAGCACTTATTAGAATAAAATAAAAACTATTAATAGTATATTATCTGCAAACCGACGGAAGAACAGAACGTATAAATTAAACAATTAAGACGTACTTACGCATCTACTACAGTAACTAGAAAAATAACTAGATTTCCCTATTACTTATAGCATAATCAGTATATAATAATAAGATATTAGTAATAATATGGTTTATACTATTTTACCTAAATTACAGAAGACACGTACTGTCAGATTATACTATTAGTGATAGTATAATCACTCTGATTCTCACTATAAGACAAGGTGATCTATCATGAGTTAGAATAGGATAAAATAACAGGGAGAACGTGAGGCTAGCGCACGTTTAGTTACGCACTATCCCTGTCTAATTATATAGCCCTTTATATACGTAAAGGTAGCTAGCGTAATCCTACATAAAGAGACTTTACTAGCAGTCTAGTTTATTCGCACGATTCTAGGCAGGATAAAAGGTAAGTCTCCTTACTTAATAAAAATAGATTAGTGTCTTATTGTAAGACGTAAGGATAAAAGAGCCTTACATTTATATATAAATATAAAGATAAAGAATTAATTATTATTCTATCTTATTAAGAATACCCTTTAATTTAATAATTAAGAGTTTTAGTGCCTTAACTAACCTATTATATAATATCTTTATCTATCCTAGGCGATACTACTACAGTTACCCTAACTAATTATATAAACTAGTTTATATAGCAACGATACCTGCGCGGGCGCACTAAAGCCCTTAAAGTACAGAAATTTATTAACCTACTATCCGACGATAAGCCGATGCTTAAGCTAAGATATCTAGACAAGCTAGATATTAGCGACTACGAAGCTATAATAATAGTAAATAACTTTAAAGTAAGCTCTACAATTATAGTAGCCTTAACTAGATTATGCGCTAATTAATAAGGCTTTATAGTACTAACCCTAGCGCTAAGCGTAGTAAATTAGCTAATAAAAATATCTAACCTAACTAAGAATAGTAAAGAGGACTATAAGGACTTAATAAGATAATATTAATTACGCATTAGTTAATATAAAAATAATAAATAATAATATTAACTTTAGGAGGATATCCTAAAATAAATAACTAAGCTAATATGTTGGCTTCAAACCTGCGCAACACTGCTACGGCTTTCACCGCCATGCAGTTTGCCTGCGGTTTGTTGCGCAGTTTGCCTGTGGTTTGTTGCGCTAGTCCTGATTGGGCTAGCAGGGGACAAACCACGCTCGATAAATACTTCTCACAACAGCCCACCACAATAGATCTGCAATCAAGAATCAAATCAATACCACATCGTTGCAACGAAGTCTTGATCCAACAGCCTATTGCCGTATCAACATAATACTTAATATAGTATTAGCGCATCTATAAATAAGCTACTACTTACTTAGTAGGATAATAAAGTAGTAGATTACCTTACTTATAAAAACTATAAAGGTAAAGTTACAGGATAAGAAAGATTGCGTATAAGATAAGTATTAAGATACCCTTAAACTTTTAAAAACTATAAGTAGCTAGTTTATATAGCTATTAAAATATAATTAAGCCGTAACTAAAGTAGAGGCTTTTAGAATTAATAATACCTATAGCTAGTATAATATAAAACAAGATTTTTTATAGGCTATATAAGGAGTCGCAGACTTATAGGCAACTTAATATAAGCAAGCCCTATTATATAATAAGGACATTAAGCGACAGGACACTATAACACGCTTTTAAGAATATATGGCACCTTAGCACCCGATTAAGGACACACAAAAGGGCGCTTTTACTGCCATAGGGTCATCTCTCGCTAACAATAGTAAAGCTATATAGGCTGCTAGTAGGGACGCCTACGTAGCGAATAATAGCGTATTACGATCTAAGAAGCGTGTAAAGGCCTTTATACGCATAAATAATAGGTAAAGAACTAAATCTAAGTAGTTAACTACTAATAGTAGAAAACTAATAATGGCTAGGGACTAGAGATACTTTATTTATAATAAATATATATATAATTTAGCTAAGTACTAG
The DNA here is from genome assembly GCA_010015655.1 of Bimuria novae-zelandiae CBS 107.79. NCBI lineage: Eukaryota > Fungi > Ascomycota > Dothideomycetes > Pleosporales > Didymosphaeriaceae > Bimuria > Bimuria novae-zelandiae. The sequence goes on from ML976735.1 coordinate 341,563, forward strand.
TACGTTTTTAAGAAATTATAACTAGAATACTTCGTGCTATAGGATTATATTAAGGATACTATAACCTATTAGGTTAAAAATAAGCTAGAACTCTAAGAGCAGGTTTAATTAATAAAGTAATTAAAAAAATTATAAATACTAAGGATCAGGAAATCCTAAATTCTAACACTATAAATAACTAAAGTAGACGCTAATAAATAATACCTAGATAGACGTAAAGTTGCTAAAATCCCTACAAGCCTATGTGCGGCATCCTTCCACGCCGACCCAAATACGTACCTATTGCGATACTCAGCCATCCTTGATTCAGGCAGCACCTGCTATATATTTAACGAGATTAATCGCTTTGTCTCCTATAGAGCACCGCCGCCTAGGGACTTCAAATGGGCAGGGAACAATCGGATGTGGGTGAAAGGATACGGCACCGTCTATCTTACTATAAGATCCGCAGTAGGAAATAGAGTAATAAAGCTTAATAACGTTACTTATTATCTTAATCTCCTTTATAACCTAGTGTCGTTCCGCCTACTTAGTAGATATAGGTTTTAGTGGGATACCTAAGGCGACCTAACGACTATTAAGTAATAAGATAATACTACTATAGTAGAACTTAAGAAGATACACGATTAATAAGTACTAAAGTATAAGACTAAGCCCTATACTATCTTAAATAGTACACGCGTCGCGCTAGTAATAAATAAATAGTTAACGCGTTAAAGGTAGGCACGAGGCGACGCACTTATATAGTATTAATATATAAGTTACCTAGGGCTAAAGGCGCTTAAATATATAGTAAATTAATATAAGGGGATATAAATTAAAGGAATCTTAACTACTAAGGGCACTACTTATAGTAAATTAAAGCTTAAGTAGTAGATCTGCTATACCCCTTAAGATATCTCTAACTATAAACTAGGCAAATAAATTACTATTAATTTTTATACTTATAAAAAGGATAGTAGTATAAAGAAGTAAAGTTAAATACTCTACGCTAATTAGTTTTTAAGAATGCTATAAGACTTCTACTTTAAGATAACCTATATAGCTACTATAATTATTAAGATACTAAATAAACTAGTTACATTTCTTAAAACCTAGTATAATATTACCGTAAAAGTGATTAAAACTAATAACGAAATCGCTATTATTAAGCTAGCTATTAAGTAGTAGTATATAGTAAGAGGTAATAAGATTAAGCCTTTTATACCTAATATATAAGCTTAAAACAAAGGCGCCAAACGCTTAGGGGGTGTTATTAAGGATAAAACCTATACTATAAGAATTAATACTAACTTGCTATATTAGTTATAGCTAAAAGTTACTAGAGCTATAGTTTACCTATATAATTGTACCTCTAGATATAGTAATAACTAAAAGACACTATATAAAGTTTTCTTTACCTAAGTTACCTAGCAGAATAGAATTATTACTAACGCCTAAAAACCTAATTAGGCTTACCTTAAAGCCTACGGAGGCAAAGCTTTTGCTCTTAGTAATAATATAAAACGTAGTATAAGCAAGCTATAAAGGCTAAACGCTAGGGCATAGCTTAATTATCTTATTAGTTATTAATTAAGTAATATCTCAAGAATCTAAATACCTTTAATAGGCAGAATAGTTAGCGTTCGTAACGTAATCTTTAATAAAGATATATTTTTTTTTTAGGAAAGATAGAGGACCTAAAGGACATCGTTGCCTATAGAGATATAAGTAATATTAGTGCCCTATTATAACGCCTCGAACTTTCGTCGCTAATTTTATAGGACAAGAAGACATAGTCGTTCTATATGGATAAATTAATTACTAAGTATTATAGTAAAGCTGCCCCTAGATGTTAAAGAGGTAGGTCGCGAGGCAATAAGTTATAATAAGAATACTAGTTAAACTATTTAATACCTTTAATAATACTACTACTAGTAGCACTCCTTGCATAATTAATAATAAAAGAACTTAAAGATAAACTATTACTAATAGTTTTTATAGGGTAATTAGACGTTTGCCCGTAGGTAGTTACCTTTATAATAGGCACTAAAGTAGGCAGTAGTAGCTAATATAAAAGTAAGATACTTAATAAGGCATAGCTACGCCGCCTAATTACTATTAGTAAGAAACTATACTAAAGTTAGTTACATAATTTACTTATCTATAGAAGCAAGCCCAAGAATTACCCCTTTTAAAATATATTAAAGGAAGCTAAGTAATCTTATTTTTAAAGCTATAAAGAAATAAAATCCTAAAGTAAGGTTATAGTTACTGTAGTAAAAGTAGTAGATTATTAAATTCTTAACTATATATAGATGTATACTTATAAGCTTAATAAATACTATTAATTATAAAAGTGTAAAGCACGATTAGTAATAAAAGGCGATTAATAGTAATATCTTACTTTATAAAATACTTATACTATAATACTTACAGGACGATCCTTTTGCATACTTATAATAATTATAGCTTAGTTTAACCTAGAGCTTATCTAATATAAGGTTACTAACGCCTTTATCTACGTAAAGCTAGATAGAGAAATCTATATAAAGATGCCCCGCGGATATACGCGAGTAGACATAATCCTCTAACTATATAAAGTACTTTATAGACTGCGTATCTCTCTCCTACTTTAGTAAAGAGAGTTTACGACTGCACTTTGTAATATAAGGTTTACTATAGTCCCTTATAAGTCGTGTTTTCTTATTAAGGAAGGACTTATTATCTTCTTTAATATAAATAATCTAATTATTACCTATTAGAAGGATTACAAATCTAACGCAAAAGAAGCTATTATAAAGATAAATGCTAAGTTTACTCTTATTAGTAAAAAGGATCTATAGTAGTTTCTAAAAGTTAAAATAATTAAAGACTGCCCTAAGCGACGGATCTAGCTTTTATAAGCCTTATATATTAATAAGATATCTTGTCTTATAGATTACTATAAGATACAACATAAAACGCGAATAGCTTTAATTAAATTACTCTTACAAATAGGACTAGCTAGTAAGGCTAAGATTAATTAATAATAGCGTAAAATTAGATTAATCCTTTATATAATAGTTACTACTCGACTAGATATTACCTTTATAAGCTCTAGACTATTACGTTTTCTATTTAATCTAAGCAAGAATTATTACGCTACTACTAATTAAGTCCTCCTTTACCTTATAAAGACTAGATTACTAAGTCTATAGCTAGGAGGAGTAGACACTCTAGAAGTAGCTAGTAACGTATTATTTACTAATAATACTCTAAATCGTAAGAGTTTATAAGAATATATTAATAAACTATTTAGTACACTAATTGCCTGGAAAGCAAGCAAATAAAATATAGTTACTATATTAATAATAGAGGCTAAATTTCTAGCACTTTTATAAGTAACTAAGGAGGCTATTTTTACTTTATAATTACTTTAAGAGCTTTAGATTACTATAAGCAATTACTTAATTATAATTAATTATAATAATTAATAGACTATCCGCCTTGTCACTAGAGAAATCGTCAAGCTACACACGAAGCTCCGACATGTAGATATATATAACTACTAGCTCTAATAAGAAGTTGGCAAAGGATTAATTAAGGTAACTTATTAGAAGTTAGAAGATATAGTAGTAGACAGATTAATAAAGGCGCTGCTATGTAATAAATAGGCTAAGTTCTTAGAGAAGCTAGGACTAGCTAATTTAAAAAAAATTACTATAATAGAGGTTACGTTAACTAACCTATAGCAGCAGATAAAAGCTTTTAAAATTAAACTTATAAATAAAGTAATAAATCTAGCCTAGGAAGGCTATAATAATTAGAGTGCTATATTATTAAACTATTACTAATAGTATAATATTCTTCTAACCTTTACTGGGATTTAAATTGACTTATATAGAGGATAAGGTATAATATAGATAGGTTATTATCTAGTGTATCCCTAGCGTGATGAATACTAGACGCTAAGGGGGTGTGTTAGATTATACTATTAGTAATAGTATAATTACTCTAATCCTTACTATGAGACAAGGTGATCTATTACAAGTTAGAATAGGATAAAATAATAAGGAGAACGTAAGGCTAGTGCACGTTTAATTACGCACTATCCTTATCTAATTATATAGCCCTTTATATACGTAAAGGTAGCTGGCGTAACCCTACATAAAGAGACTTTACTAGCAGTCTAGTTTATTTGCATAATTCTAGGCAGGATAAAGGGCGACTCTTTTTACTTAATAAAAATAGATTAGCGTCTTAGTATAAGACGTAAGAATAAAAGAGCCTTACATTTATGCATAGATATAGAGACAAAGAATTAATTATTATTCTATCTTATTAAGAATACCCTTTAATCTGACACGTACATCTCTTTAGTTAAATATTTTTTTTATAATAATTAGGACAGAAGAAGTAATTTATATAGTAGAGACTATAAAAAAGACATATATATAACTGTAAAAGAATTTTAAGAAAGCTTAATAGTAAAGCATTTCTTATATAAACTAAAAACGAAAAATAGTACCTTAGCTAAAGAAAGGGGATAAATCATATCTACTTGTAAAAAAATTTTAAACTTAAAAAAAGAAATATAAGAAACTAAATTATATTAAAACTAGACTAATTCTTTTTTTTGGTAAATAAGTATTACTAATTAACTAATGTCCATCCACGCGTAACGGAACAATCGCCGTAACGGAATAAACTAAAAGTACTTCGATTTTAAAGCCACAAAACTTCTTCACGCGTCTTAAATCTGACTATATTACCCCTAGATTGCATGCTTAGACTATTTCTAAAGCGCAATAATGCTATTTAAATATAAATTCCTCTTACGTAGACGTCTTCCTATATAATTCGCAAAGAGTGTTATTTTAAAATAAAATAAGCCTTATACACTAGAAGGCCGCTACTACGCTTATATTATTATCGCAACCCTTTAGTTGTCTCTATTAAAGCTAGAGAATCTAATAACACTACTACGAAGTAATAATTAGCTATAGGGCTGCTAGTAGTACTTAAATTATTCAGGCTCGCTACCCTAGTTGGTACCTCTAATCGGAACGACTGCCAATTCTAGCTAGCGCAGAATTGCTACATACTCGTAACTAATCTAACGTGGCAAGGTCGTGCCTGCCATGCCTGTGGCTGTGCAAGTTCTTAGCAAGCGGGCTGACCTAGGCCCCGCAGCCTTGTGATCAAACTCTTGCTCCTCCATCAACCAGCACACCGTCTTGTAAATTCGCCACCGTACAAACTCCTAGCAGGAGCGGGACGGCCATCCTCCCTACTAGCTGCATCGGAGGCGTTCGTCTGCCGCTAACGAGGCTCAAGTAGCAAGCCTTCAACACGTGCTTCTTGTTAAGATCCAGATCCACAGGAGAGGGCTTACCCGGTTTTGTACCCAGCATGCATGTAATTCGTTGACACGGAGGGTGGAGACGAAGCTACGCCGCCAGGCGGTTAAGTCACGTGACTGCTCTCCAGAGAGCGGTGACACCAAGTACATAGGAACTCGAGTAGGGGAGCCTTTCTTACTCGTGTTCAATCTATCGTTTGGATCCACTCAGACTTCTGTCGATTCGATATCTCTCACGACACCTCGATACCGACGTCCCTTCTGACTAGCTCACGCAGTCGAACCCCTCTCTTCTGGCTAAGTTGCTCTTGCCCGAGAACCAACCTAACGCCTCTAGGACTAGCTACCCTCGTGGTCTTAACACTTCTACATAGACTTCGCTTCGATAAATTAGGTTTGTATATAAATCTGTTAATCCCTGGCCCTCTTTAACATAGAGAGAACAAATAAATATAGGATAGTAAGTTTTGTCAATATAGACGTTCCTAGGCCTTAGCATATATGTATAGCTTAACTTTGCATATCCGCAGCGTTCGCAGTATAACACCAATGCTAGTTATTATCTAACGCTAATGCTAGCGGTTAATCGTCTTACAATTATTATTGTCTAGTAAGTGCATAAATTTTCTTCCCTCTTATTGTATAGGTAACTTTTTAAATAGCCTTACTTTATAAGTATATGTCTAGTTACCCCATTATTCGGAACGCTCTAAAGAGTGTAAGATTTTACAGATCTATACGTAACCGGAGCAATTTTTAACTATGTCTAAATAGAGACTATGCTAGGATTCGTTCATAGAGAGGCGCCAAGGACGCTTGCAGTAGCTT